>ML664176.1:8698981-8953556 GCA_007570785.1 Antilocapra americana | reverse complement strand
ATATATTTCTTGGCCAAAAAGCTAGAATTTATACCCAATTTGCATTTCAAATATAGAGTGTTTGAAATGTCTCATAAATGATGATTCAGGAAACTTGCATGATTTTGTCATAGTAGGTCTACACACACATGTGAATATAATTTAATAATACATATAAGGATATATACAAATATTTATTTTTATATCTACTTCATATTTGATTTCAAATTCAGCCACTAGTAACTATATGGTAGTTAGTTAAACTTTATGAGTTTCAGATTTCTCATCTATCTCATTCAAAGATTATAGAGTATGGCATAATGCATATAAAACTCCTAGTAGAAGGTGCAGCATATAGGAGGCACTTGTAAACTGGCAGTTATTCTATGAAAAAATTATGATATCCTATGTTTGATTATTTTTCAATGATAGATGGAAAAAGATAGATAATCTAAGTAAATTAAACTTGGTTTAAAAATATATTTTAGAATCCACAGTTGAAGACAGATGTGCCTATTGCTCTAAAGTCCCAGTTTGGAAAAGAGGAAAGACCAGTATAAAGACCTGGCTACCAGAGTAGGAGGGATGGGCTTCTGAGTATGCAAGTGACTGGGCTTCAAGTTTACATATCACTGTACTGCGGTAAAATAAATTTCACAGGTATTGCTCTTATGCAGCTAAGAAACACTTGTCTTCTGTCAACTGCACAAATACAGAAGGAAACAAAGTAATGGGAATTTCTGAAGGTAATGTGGCAAACTGGAAATAATACAAACGTGAATTATTACAAAAGATATTTAAAAACAAAACAAATGTTAGAAGAGATACTGCACTCAACACTAAATCAGAGTCAGCTTTGTAAGGGAAGCAAGAAAGCCATCCAGTCCCTCAAGCTCAGCCTCAAGTTCAGTCACTGCTCCGTAAGACCCACTCAGAAAACAGAGACACATACACACCCACACTCACATAGACAGTTACAATATATGAGTATACAGTCTACAGTATATACATATATACTCTATATACAAATATAGGTATAGTTTGTGTGTAGACAGAAAGATGGATATCTTCTTTACACTTTCTCTGAAGCTGGAGAGGTAATTAAATGTAAAGGTTTCAAAGTTTTTACTTCTTTGCATAAGTAAGCTTAGAGAGTCAAGGCATTAACCAGTGAGTTTTCAACGATGACGGAAAATTAAAACTTGAATGCTTTTTGAAATATCAAGCAAAATCTCATCATTATAATTGAGTTCAACAGTAAATCATGAAATCACAGGGAGCAGGAAGAAGGCCACTTTGAATCCCAGCTGCTGTGACTGGAAGGATGTTCGTTGGTTCGACACAGGAAATCATCAGAGGATAAATGGCCTCTGAGAGAAAAGCCTGCAGCCCACTGGGAGTTATTCTTGTCTTGGGTAAAAAGGGGTAAGTTTCTAAATCCCAAACTTAAGAGTGATGCTGTCATTATGTCGTTTACAATATGGCAGGGAACAGTCAAAATGGAAGAGAGCTGTGCCTCCTTAGGAAATTATACTTAGGCAAACCTACATATGACTAAGAAAAAAATTAGCCCCAAATTAACGTTTGATTAATTATGGACTAAAACAGAGAACTTTTGGTCAGCAGCTCTGAACAAAAAAAGGGTACGGGTAGTATAGATCAGAGTGAAACATGAACCAAATAAAAATATAAGTGAATACAAGAATAAGAGAGGAATCACAGTAATGATGCAGAATAAGCCATGAAAAAGAAGACACAAGTTCAGAACCAGGATAAACACCATAACTATACAACTTCATGATAATAACTTCACTAATTCTAATATATACCAAGATAAGACTGACAACTCCAACACTACACATCTACTGAATCTGTGCATGTCACAGAGTCTACTTGTGTGCATATGCTTAAGTGACATGCCTAGCAAAGCTAGTATTGTTCATTCCATATCATGGGCAATATTACTTTCAACTAATAATTTTGTTGTCTGTCTAAAGTCTTAAGTAAAGATGACCTTTTGGTTTGGTTGCAGTATCTTACCAACATTGCCAAACATTACAGAGCTAATAATCTGACACTCAGAAAACTAGTCTGAAGAATTTCTCCAATGTACTTAATTATGTGAATTGGTATTATCGAGTTGAATTACCTTTCACCCATTTTATACAAAAATGCATTTTTAATGGTGTATAAGGTCCCAGCTTATCATTTAATTCTATAGATTTTTTTTTTAATGACTAGGTGACTAGATGGGAAACAGCAATTTTAGTCACTCATTTTTGGGTCAGTTCAGTTCAGTTGCTCAGTCATGTCCGATTCCTCGTGACCCCATGGACTGCAGCACACCAGGCCTTCCTGTCCATCACCAACTCCCAGAGCTTACTCAAATTCATGTTCATTGAGTCAGTGATGCCATCCAACCAACTCATCCTCTGTTGTCCCTTTCTCCTCCTGCCTTCAACATTCCCAGCATCAGGGTCTTTTCAAATGAGTTAGTTCTTAATATCAGGTGTCCAAAGTATTGGAGTTTCAGCTTCAACATCAGTCCTGCCAATGAACACCTAGGACTCATTTCCTTTAGGATGGACTGGTTGGATCTCTTTGCAGTCCAAGGGACTCTCAAGAGTCTTCTCCAATACCACAGTTCAAAAGCATCAATTATTTGGCGCTCAGCTTTCTTCAAAGTCCAACTCTCACATCCATACATGACCACTGAAAAAACCAGAGCCTTGACTAGATGGACCTTTGCTGGCAAAGTAATGTCTCTGCTTTTTAATATGCTGTATAGTTTGGTCATAACTTTTTTTCCAAAGAGCAAGCGTCTTTTCATTTCATGGCTGCAGTCACCATCTGCAGTGCTTTTGGAGCCCCCCAAAAATAAAATATGTCACTATTTCCCCATCTATTTGCCATGAAGTGATGGGACCAGGTGCCATGATCTTAGTTTTCTGAATGTTGAGTTTTAAACCAACATTTTCACTCTCCCCTTTCACCTTCATCAAGAGGCTCTTTAGTTCATCTTCGATTTTTGCCATAAGGGTGTCATTGGCATATCTGAGGTTATTAATATTTCTCCGGGCAATCTTGAGTCCAGCTTGTGCTTCGTCCAGTTCATCATTTTTCATGATGTACTCTGCATATAAATTAAGCAGTGTGACAATATACAGCCTTGACATACTCCTTTCCCGATTTGAAACCAGTCTGTTGTTCCATGTCCAGTTCTAATTGTTGCTTCCTGACCTGCACACAGATTTCTCAGGAGGCAGGTCAAGTGGTCTGGTATTCCCATCTCTTGAAGAATTTTCCACAGTTTGTTGTGATCCACACAGTCAAAGGCTTTGGCACAGTCAATAAAGCAGAAGTAGGTATTTTTTTTGGAACGCTCTCGCTTTTTTGATGATCCAACAGATATTGGCAATTTGATGTCTGGTTCCTCTGCCTTTTCTAAATCCAGCTTGAACATCTGGAAGTTCACGGTTCACGTACTGTTGAAGCTTGGCTTGGAGAATCTTGAGCATTACTTTGCTAGCCTGTGAGGTGAATACAGTTGTGCAAATACACAATAAATCTGTGATAGCTTCATTTAATGATTTATTCTCACTTTATCTGGTTTTATTTTTAAATTATCAATTACTTGTATTCTTACAAATAAATCCCTATTTTTCCCATTTGGATGTAAGATTTTTATAGTGCTATTTTTCATTTAGTCTCAAAATGGCATGATATTGAGACTATTCTTGCTCCTTGATACAACAGGGATGTTTACACACATATAAATATATTCATTATGATAAGGTCAGGGTGACATTAATAGTCTCTGGAGCTCACAAATGAGGAGGGATACCAGCTCCCCACCCTGTCCCCATCCCCACCATTAAGGAGCAGAAGGACAAACTCCAGGGTTATGTGAATTCCGAGGAGAGTAGCCCAAGGAGCAATACCAACCACAGAGGTATACAAGATAGAGTATCAAATGGCATTCTTGTGCACATATGAATATTATATACACTATTTAAAATATACCACTTGAGTTATTTTCTGTTTGACAAATGAGAATTCTTTTTCCCAGATTATAATCGCTTGCTCTCTGTTACATCCTGCCGCCTTACTCTGTTCTGAGAACCAAATGGCACTCCTACTAAAGTCCAATTGTTGTACCACCAGGGTGTGCCTTTCTAAGACAGGGCAGTCGCAATGTACTCTCCCTCTCCTCCAGATAGGAAATGCAACCATACTTTATTCTTGCTGCTATTTACATTTTCCTTATGTAACAGTCCACTTTCCTAAAAGTTTACTAGATACAGAAACTGAGGGGTAGAAAGATTAAAAAAAATTTTTTTTTGCCTGTGGCCATGCAGTAGAGCAGCAGGTGAATGAAAAGAATGCCCAGGTTCACCAAGTGTTTTCAAGCACATCATCCTTCTCTGAAAGAGAATTTTTAAAAATAATAATAATAAAAGCACATATATCTCTTTTCTTAAGGGCAATGAATTCATCTCAGTGGCTACATTTGTAAAGAACATGATGTTTTAAGTCATTCTGGACTCACAGTTCACTGCTTCTAAGTAGTAGACAGTCTACAAAAGCTTTGATAAGTCTTTGACTTTAACTCCAAAAGGATCCCCTATGTAAGTTCAAAGCTTTCCACATCTGCCTCAAATTGGGGAGGGCTCAGTATCCTACAGGAACATAAGAGATAACTGCCTTATCTTCTGATGAGCAGGTCAGTGGCTTCACATTGAACAGACACAAACCTAGGAATCTGGTGGACATAAATACCTGAGCAAGTTTCAGGGTATTATCCAGTAAAATTTATTTCACAGATTTATAAGCTTTGGGAAGGGAGAGTTACCATAGGTTAAAGGATGGACACATTTTTCTAGTTGGAGTAAACTTTGGAGAAACTGCTTAGGCTTAATACTAGACAAGTGCTGAAAAAGAGGAGAAGGCAATGGCACCCCACTCCAGTACTCTTGCCTGGAAAATCTGATGTACTGAGGAGCCTGGAAGGCTGTAATCCATGGTGTCGCTAAGAGTCAGACACGACTGAGAGAGTTCACTTTCCCTTTTCACTTTCATGCATTGGAGAAGGAAACAGCAACCCACTCCAGTGTTCTTGCCTGGAGAATCCCAGGGATGGGGGAACCTGGTGGTCCACCATCTATGGGGTCGCACAGAGTCAGACACGACTGAAGCGACTTGGCAGCAGCAGCAGCTGGAAAAGACTCTTGAGAGTCCCCTGGACTGCAAGGAGATTAATCCAGTCAATCCTAAAGGAACTCAACCATGAATATTCACTGGAAGGACTGATGCTGAAGCTGAAGCCCCAATACTTTGGCCACCTGATGCAAACAGCCAACTCACTGGAAAAGATCCTGAAGCTGGGAAAGATTGAAGGCATAAGGAGAAGAAGGCAGTACAGGATGAGATGGTTAGGTAGCATCACCAATGCAATAGACATGAATTTGAGCAAACTCCAAGAGACAGTGGAGGACAGAGGAGCCTGGCATGCCACAAGGAAAGCCCCACATACAGTCCATGTGGTCGCAAAGAGTCGGAATTCCTGCAGCTGGAATCCATGCTGTAGCGTTGCCCTTTCCTTCCTTTGTACCTATATACCACCAACCTACTTGAAAGACTCAAATCATGATGTACCAGCTTTATCAAGTTTTCTCCAACCATGGCAGCTATCAGTGCTCTCTCTTGTCTTGGCACAAATGCTTGTATATTTCTCAGAGTCTTGACTGTTTTTCCACTTGGCTTTATCTCCTCAATTAACTTGCAAACTCTGAGTTCATAGGGGTCTCCATCTCTTCAGTAATAAGTGGACCTGAGGTGAGGCCTGGATTCAATTCACATCTCCGCAGAAATAACAGAATGCCCCAATGTTTAATCTATGTCTATCTCTCCTTATGTACAATCAATTAGCAGGTAGGATAATCTGGTCCACTGGGACTTTGGGTCCTATTTAAGAATTCCTCATTTTTCCCATTCAGGAGAACAGAAAAATCTCCCTGAAGATCCCTTTCTGTCAAATGGCAGACATTTTTTTCTTCCTCTGTTTGACATGCATGAACAAAGTTCTATTTAGTTAAGAAAAATCTTTTGGCTGTTTGGCTGTCACTTAAAGGGCAGATACATTTCTCCAATGCTGTTTTCAGGCCAGCATTTGATTTCCTACTCACCTCTTTGAGATTTAAATGTCCTTTGTGCTGCCCTTTAGGACTGTGGGAGGCCTAGCTATAAACCAACCATTCCCCTTTCAGATATATATATGTATTTCCCTTTCCACAGAATCACTCCAGTAATTTTTATCCCTCCCACTCTCATTATAACAAAATAGGACAAGAAATATGCTGCTTGCAGATATGGTAGCATGTCACATATCTGACCCCATCTGCCAACTACATAATAGTCCTTGGTACAGTTTTGTCAGGGAACAAAAAGAAACTGATGTACCCTATTCTTATGCAAGGTCGTAGAGGTAGCTTACTAAAAGACAGAAAGAATAAGTTACATCATAATTTCTAATACCTTTACTCCTACCATAATATATCTTTAACTGATAAATTTATGGTAAATGTGTAATAGCCAAAGGAAAAAAATGTTCCTAATATTTGAAATCCTTTTCTGTGATTGTGGTGAACTCCTGGAGAATGTATGATCTGGATTATGAACTGGAAATCATCTTTCTTCCTGAATTCAATCAATTACATCAACAGGAAAGGAAATAAAGTGTTTTAAAACAAAGATTAGAAATGGTATCTTGGAAACAGTATCTTGGAAAAGTAGTAAGAAACCAATATAAAAAAGCTTAACTAGGATCAGTTCAAGGTGGTATCTTTAAGAACAAAAATGGAATTGTACTGGCATAAAATGGGAAATAACTAAGTGCATACCCCAATAAAGAAGATGAGGAATTTTAGCAAGATGGCAAAAAGTATCATTTCAGTGAATAAGTCTAGACTGTGGAAAAAGAGTTGTGAAATTTCTTTCTGTAAAGAAAAGTCACAAAGAACATAGGACCACTGTCTGACTAGCATAATACAAAGCTATTGTGTCATAAATTAGTGAGATGATTTAATGCCATCATAAAGTCTCTTCTTACTTGCAATTTTATGATTTTACAGAACCAAAAGTTTATTAATTGGATTTGAAAATAAAAATAGCATACAGTGCTCTATGAATGAAATCATTTATTCAGTCTGCTCTAAGTAATATATTTACATTGACAGTCACTGAAGCAAAGAAATGAAATTTCATTTTGAGGGACTATTCAGTTAACGGCAATTACAGTGAAGCTAAAAACGTTCACCCTATTCATACTCGAAATGCATTCAGTATAATACTTTACTTGTCCTTCCAAAAAGCCAAAAGGGAAAGTAAGATCTTCCCCAATTCAACTGGGAGCTGATAGCACATAGTTCACTGCAGCTGCCAAGAACTCAGTTCCAGGACTAGGAGGGTATAACTGGCTCTTTGCCTTAGATTTTGTTGATTGCAAGCCTTGAGCCTAACTCTTCCAAGACTCGTCCCAAAGCATGAGAACCAGGCCCGAGAACATGAATGATGAATTATCTTTATAGTTGGAGAGCAACCCAAGATCATGATTCCTAACACTATCTTAAGACATAAACTGAATCCATAGGCTAATGCAATTAGCTGCATCCCCATGAGTCTTACCCCAGTCACATTAAAACAGTACATTTTAAGAATACAGAGCACATTTTTTTCATGAAGAATTTACTCATACCCCATTTCTCAAAATAAGTTCAAGGCAGTTTGCCTTACAAAACAAAAACAAAAAGAATTTTACAATATCAGTAAGAAGAGTTAGTACCAGAGACAATAAAATTAAGCAAAGATGATGAAGAAAAATGCATTCTTTGAATTTCTTTTATGACATCTATTCACAGAACTGCTTCACTGCTAAACTTTTAACCTCTGATTCCTAATTGTCAGGACCCTGGCATCCTCACTGATTTGTTCACTAGAAAATGATTACTTAGGCTTGATGTACAACCTAGTCAATCTAAAATAGTTAATAAATCACTTAGAGGCTTCCCAGGGACAAACAAGACATGGGGAATTAATACTGTATAAAATAATCTGCTCATCTGGCATGTGAATTTTCAGTAACATAACCGGTAAAGACAACTCTGAATGGACAACAATCATCTCAAGATACAAAGGAGAGCCTACTTTTTCTTGCGATGGTGACCAAGGTGGTGATGATTAAGGATGTGCTCTGTGTGTGTGTGTGTGTGTGCGCGCATGCATGTGCACTCAGGTGCACATAGGGATAGTGGAGTGAGAAGTGGGAAGAGAAAAGGTTAAAACTAACTGTATATGAAAGAGCTTCAGATTTACTTTTTTAAACAACATTCAGTAAAGTCCATCCTCCCTCCTCCCACAGACTGACACCCTAAATATGTCTTCACTCAAAAAGCAGTACCTGATCAAAAGGTTTCTCCAAACTCAAACGGGATAAAAGTCACAATTCATCGCACCTTGGGATAATCCTGCCGTGAGGATCGCAATATTCTGGGACCAGATGTAATGGTCAGCTGACCTTCCAGAGCACTTTTATCCTTTGGTTCAAGCTGTACACTTAGATTCAACCCACTGACAGTATGAAATATCTTCCAGATCCTTCTTGTCTATCTTATCCTTTGGTTCTCAATTCAAGCAGTCTTTTCTGTCAGCTACTGCCTGAAGTGTCATTCTTAAAATTTGTGAGATTAATTGATATTACTTGAATTGAGAGCATATAGCTTGTTAATTTGTCATACACGTGTTGATAAATTTATTCTATTTACTGTTCCTAGCACATCCTACAAGCTATTTATGGGCAGTACATTAACTATATTAAGACACCAAGTCATCAGTTGATTTGGCTCCCCTTAAAAACTATTCAAAGACATTTACTTGGTATTTCAATTGCAGTGGGGATTTGTCCTGCACTAATGCAGTTATAAGGCTTCTCTAGTGGCTAAGTAAAGAACCTGTGGAGATGTGTGCTTGATCTCTGGGTCAGGAAGATCCCCTGGAGAAGGAAATGACAACCTACTCCAGTATTCTTGCCTGTGAAATCCCATGTACAGAGGAGCCTAGTGGGCTACAGTCCATGAGGTTGCAAGTAGTCAGACATGACTGAGTGCCTAAACAACAACAATGATTATAATAGCAATTATAATCTTTTATTAACCTCCCTGGAAATTATGAGTATAATAGGACAGAGGTTAAAAATACAGTAGTTTTTTTTTCTTTTTAAAGAAGACAATTGTGAAGTTTATAAGAGATATGACTGTCAAAATTATGTAATTATCAACAGATTCTCTAAAAACAAGTTAAACATCCACAGAATAATTTACAAAGAAAGCTTTAAAAACTAGGAAGATACTTTGGATCACTCTGCTCTAAGTATTGCACTAGTATACACTTAACTGGGGTTTACATTTTGACCCTGAATGCTATGTTGACTCATTTTCCTAAACTTAATGTAATGGGTTTAGTGCAACAAAATTCACACTGTCAAAAATGGGTACCAGTTCACGGTTCTTTAATAACTTTTTAGTTTCAGTGATGTTTAATATAGTAAAAAAAAATAAAATAAAACTTTACAATTCCAAGATTATTTTCCTAAAAAGGTTTGAATACAAATAACTTTTTAAAATTCAAATTGGGACAATATATAATTAAGAAAGTTGATTCTGAAGACTACACAAATATAGATATCTACAGAGGAAAATATAATTTCAAAATTGCTTTTTAATACTATCAGAATTATTGGTGAACAGTAGACAGGCAGATATACATCAAAGGATAATCTTCCTTACCCATATGCCACATATCCACAAATCTCAGCTACTATGCAGTAAGTCTGCTAAGCAATATTCCCAGATAAATGACAATAAGTTCCTAGTTCCATAGCAGAAACTTCTATACTTAAGTAGTTCTCAAAGGACCAAGGAGATCAAGCACAACAGGAAGACGATTAGAGTTAACTCAAGACAATGTAAACTATGCATTAAAACAAATATTCCCAATTACTTTAAAAAATCTGAATTTCATGCTCAGAATTTTCCAGGCGAGCAGTAGAAGACTGAGGGACTGACTGGGTATTTCAAAGAAGAAAAGTCACAGTGATATATTTCTAAATCTTGTAATTAATTTTAGACCATAATGAAATGATTTTGCCTAAACTACCTATAAAATAATTTTATTTCCTCTTGATCCTAGCTACTAGACTAAATTAAGAAGTAACCCTTTGTGTGTACCATGGATGGTTTTAGATCTGCAAATACAGGCAAATAAAGGGATACGGGGCATAGACTTTTATGCTAGCAAAGTTCCTACCTAGTCTTTGATGTGTTTGTTTATAATTGCCCTGCTTTTTTAAATTAAATTATTTTCAAGACTCCTTATGTAAAATGTTGGAAACTTATTTTTTATAGTCTGACACTAACTGTTATTATCTATGTCTTTTTTACAGCTGATCAAAATTTTACGCCTAAATAAAAATAAAATCTTCTCTTCCCCATAAATGTTTTCACAAATGAAAATAAAGCTACTTCAAGTTAAGAAAGGTCATGGTTTACAAAGTCAAAGCAATGGAATCTGCAGTTCTATCAATGGTTCTCAGACTTTAGCTTACATCATAATCATCACCTGAGGTGAAAAAACCAGAACGTGGGCCCCACACTCTGAATTTCTGATTTAGAAAGCCTGGGAGGGGTGTGAGAATTTGCATTCCTAACAAGTTCCCAGGGGACACGGATGCTGAAGGTTAGGGATACACACTTTGAGAATCTAACTTCTGTGACATGAAACATTTGAAAAATAATAGATATAGTTTTTGCCCATCTAATAGCTATGGCATTTATAACGACGAGAGATGCTGCCTAATTTTAACACAAAGCCAATTCTATTCCTAGTTAAGTGACTGATAACCACATCAATAGTAAAAAAAAGAAGACCACCACCTTCATTACTAGGATCAGCTGGATAGCAGAAATGCTTCCTCCCTTAATGTCAATCAGCAGGAGCGCCGGATCATTTTGATGCAGTTGTTTTAGGCTTGTTTCCAGATCTTACACTTTGCCACTACCCAGTATGAAACTTGCCAGGGCAAATAATCTGAATGACAAAAAGTGACAGAAAAATGGAGCACTGCCTTTCTAATTCAGACAGTTCCAAAAATCCCTCAACCCCACCCAATTTTCTCACTTCTGATTATCTCCTAAACACACACACACACAGACACAGACAGACAGACACACACACACACACACACACACACACACATTTTTTTTTAAAGACCCCTCTGTTTATTTGGGCTAATATAAACCAATGGGAGAGAAATAAAGATTTGGATAAGCAGAATTCAGACTCTCTCAGACTAGCGAACAGCTTCCTGAGAAGGTTCTATCGTTTATCTGTAACATTGGTCCGCCTTTAAAATCCCAGCCACTCTCAGATGCCAGACACCAGTGTCCAGCAAAAGTCAAAAGAGCTCTAAAGGAATTCCTGCTGCTCAAGGCCCCACCTCCTGCCACCAGCCAAGCGGTTAAGACCTCCAGAGTCTCGGCGTCTCTCCAACATGCAACACCACCACCAGTAAGAGCAGGGCTACCACCACCAAGAAAGCTCTCGTTTCATTCTGGAAAGAGGGAGTGCGGAGAGAGGAAGAGAGTCAGATGCTTAGAGGTGGAAGAGAGTGAGGATCTCTTGATCAGAGCCAAGGAGGGAGGCAGGAAGACAGGCAAGGGGAGTGGCCGCGCAGCTGAGTGAAGCTCAGCGCAGACCTGTGCTCGCCGCTCCAGACCCTCTCCCTCCACCCCCAACACGGCTCAGCCCTGGACCAGACACCGCGGAGAGAGTCACGGCTCGGTCGGATTTCGCGCCTCGGTTCGCAAACAGCTGCCCACTGCGCACTCTAGGCTCCCAGAGTTCGAGGACTCAAGGGCCCCTGGCATCTGCTCCCACTCCGAAGTCACTTCTAAGTCTGCGTTTCCACAAACACTCATGCCCTTTGCCAAGGGGGCAGCCTCTGCGGTGCTGGGACCTAGGCCCCTAGGGAAATGGAAATCACAAGCCGGGGGTCGGGGTTGGCGGGGGAGAGGTGTGTTGATGTGCAAATCTCATTTTTTCTGGATGTCGGCCATAGCCTAGATGCTTTGGGTGAGTCTCGGCCTGCTGTCCCCTCAAGGGCTGTTCTCCTAACCTTCCCACTATACCTCGAGAATACAAAAGTTATTTTTCCTTTGTGCCATCGCCAGCTTGTCCCAGAAGACATACATTTCAGTTCAGCCAGAGCCTGAGGGTGTGTGTGTGTGTGTGTGTGTTTCAGTCCCGAAAGCCAAGGGTGCCAACTGCTGAAAGGCAAAGGAACCTGGATTTGCTCTTGAGGACTTAAAAACATCAGAGTTAGCAAGCTTGCCCTTCTCTCGATCCTAACCCGTCCAGCCCTGGGTTTTTCAGAGAACTGAGATTGTGTTCCAGTTGCAATGAGCTCGTGTCCTGCCCCGGAGCGGAGACGCGCGGACTTGGCTGTCCGTTCATTCATGCATTTGCTCATCCATTCACATAAACATGTTCCTTAATTGCGTCTGGCACCGAGAATCTTGCCTGCTATTTTCCCCTCCCAAGTCAGTGCTCATGGCAACGGCTGGTGCAGAATGTAACTCGACTGTCAACCCACTTCCTGAGCCGGAAAATCAAGTCAAGGAGACATTCCAATCCCTCCTCTCCCCCCAGAGAAGGAAAAGGTGGGGAGGAGAAAGCTGGGGGCGGGGGATGGAGGGCAGAGAGCAATGGGAAGCTCACTAGGGTCACATTCGAAGCTTCCCTTCGGAGGAAACCGCGACAACGACGCCAAAGCCTGCAAGGAGCCCAATCATCATTGAACCCAAGACTGCTAGAGCTCCGGTCCCCCAGAGGGGATAAATCAAGTGCAAAGCCACTCATTCGCACGAGTGCGGGGCTGCCAGCTCGACCCAACTCCGAACCCGAACCGAGGCGCTGGGAGAGCGGCTCGCAGCCCAATCCGCAGCGCGCTCGCTGCCTCCTTATCGCTCCCAATAACGTGATGAAGTGTAAATCAAAAGCCACGCCGGGAGGGGCCCCGGAACGGCGCGAGTCGTGCATTTTCGCTCACCAGCCTATCTTACCTAAGAATCACAAGGTCACGATAGCGTCGCGATTCCACTCACCGTACACTCCTTGGCCAGAGATCCCCTCCAGGAGGACTGTCAGCAGCCACACGAGACCGTACACTAAATCCATCTTCACGTGAACATGAACATATCCAGCCCGGGGGGGACGCAGCGGGACCTTCTGGAGGCCGGCGGCCAGCCGGGCGCGCTCCGCTCGCGCCTCGGCAGAGACGAGGTGCCCGGGAATCGCCCGCGGAAGAGAGAAGCGCCGTGCGTCCGTCCTTCCCCGGCGGCGGCCGAGAGCGGAGCGCAGGAGCCCCGCACACCCCACACTCATGCACGCACGCACACACACACACACACACACACACACACACAACACAACACAATACCCTGACACAGACTTCCACGCACGCCGCACTCACACCGGGCGCCTGGGAAAATCGCAGACGCCGGGGAGGAGCAGGGGGCGTGCTGGGAAGCGGAGCCGCGAGGCGAAGGGTTCTTCAGGGGAGCCGGCTGGAGTCTCCGCAGCGGCAGCGGCGGCGGGGCGCTGGGCCGGCGGCGGGTGCGGGCGAGGGGCCGGGTGTGCCGAGCGCTGCGAGCCTGGCGCGGGGAGCAGGAAGTGGCCTCTGACTCGGGGCACCGAGCAGGGGCTTCCTCGCTTGGGTTCGCCTTTACAAAGTAACTCGCGAAGGTCCCCGGAGGAGCGTCAAGCGGCGGCAGCGGCCCGCCGGTCCGCAGTCCGGAGCCCCCAGCCCTGCTGTCTTGCCTTCCCCCATTCCATCAGTTGCCATTGCAACGCCAATCCTGTTACACGATACAGGCTCGCATCGCCGAGCAGGGAGAGGAGGAAGAGAAGGAGGAGGAAGAGGAGGAGTGGGGCTAGGGGTACGGGGGTGGGGAGGAAGGGAAAGGAGGAGGGGGAAGAAGGAGGAGAGGGACCGGCAGGGCGCAGAGTGTGCGTCTGGAGCTCTCTCGGGCACTAGCCTCAGCTGTCGCCGCTGCCACCGCCGCCACTGCTCTCCAAAATAGCCTTGAGCGCCCCGCCAGCGAAGAGAGGGCTCAGGCCCGCCGCGCCAATTCCGGGAGCCGAAAGCAGAGTCCAGGCACCGCCACTTGCAAGAGAGGGAGAAAGCCAAGCAGAGACCGGATCGCACACAGGTCTACGCGTGCCCACCGGCACTGTGCGCGTCCTCTTCGCTTCCGCGCTGCCCCCGCCAGGTGGAGGGACGGGGGCGGTCGGGACAGGCGGGAGTTTAGAGGAGGGAGCCGCAGAAGGGGTTCCCCGCCTGGGCTAACCAAGTGCTGGCATCCGGAGGTGAACGCGAGAGCAGCTGCCTGAGGAGGGCCCCGGCTGCGGCGGAGGTGCCCGGGCTGGGCGGCGGGGCGCCGAGGGATCGACGCCGGCCGGAATCCCTGGGTGTGCGCGGGGGTGCGCGCCGCGGAGGCGGAAAGGAGACGGAGGAGGAGGGCGAAGCCGAGAGCGGGCTGCTGAGCTGCCAGGCTGCCGGAGAGGAGGGCTGTGTGTGGTCACGTTGTGCGCTACGTGCTGAGAGCGCGAGCTGCTAGCCGCAGCCGGGCGACGTCAAAGCCGGCTGCGCGGCTCGGTAGCCTTCCTCCGCGCCTCCTCTGCCTCCTCTGCTCCTCCTCAGCTCTGCCTTCCTGTGTCAGCCCTGGAGCTCATCAGTATGGACAGCGCCGAGAGGCTCCGCGAGGCCGCCGGCATCCGGCCTCCAGCCTTCCCCATGAGCCCCCCACCCCCACCTCCCGGAGCTGCGCGGCCGCGGATGCCGGTTAGCGTTGCTGATTCCGTTGTTGGCGTCTGCACGCCGAAAGGCCGGCTACCACCTTAGACCCCGGGTAACTACAGGACACACCGTCCCCTCCCGGCCGCCCAAGGTTTCCCGAATCCGTTCCGCTTGACTAGAGGGCAGAACAGGCCACCACGCTTGGGAACAGCACCGTTTCTTCCCTGTATCTGTTCTTTTAAGGAGAAGTATGGTCCTCACAGCAAAGAAGGCTCTTAGGGAAAAACACTTAAGAGTTCAGAGATTAGTAGGTTTAATATGCAATGTCGCCTACGAAAGTTAACCGCTTTGAAAAATCTTTTCTCTGAAAGACGGAGTCTCTCATTGGGGCGAAGCTAGCCCTGATGTTGGAGGAGCTTAAGAAATCCATAGTTACAAAAGGCTCAGGAAATGCAAAGCACCAGTGTAGAAATAGTTCACCTAAAACTAATAGGGGAAAACTGGGAATATAAGTAGTGGTTTGTGATTTCTGTAGCCACAATAATTAGTGCTTCCTGTGAGCAGTCCACTTTGTCGAATATATTCTTCATTCTTCAAACGACATATGGATAGGGAAGTGATTAAAATAGCTAAAAACGTGCATTTATACATGTCTTTAAAAAAAAGTGATTGCTATGGAAAATCTGGAGCATAGTATTCATTTATCCGCTCCCATAATAGACTGATATAACACACTTCGGGTCCCTCTCCCTCTGCTCTGGGGGCGGAGGAGGGGGTGTTACCTCCTAGCACTAGGAAATGAATAGTCCCCACTGTTTCCACCAAGATCCTTTTCCTCACTTAAGTGAATTATGCATATTGTTTTTGTTGAGTGTGAGCTACTGTTTATGCTCTGTGTTTTCAAGTCAAGAGGAACTAACGTTGAGAAGATCCCAAAGGATGCCTTTGGTGTTAAGACCCCTTGTTTATGAAATGCCACCTTCACATAGATGTAATTAACTATCACTCTAGAAGCAAAACTCAATGTGTGGCATTTTTGAAGGGGAGTGAGTGGTCAGCTGAGGTCCGCTCACTGGTCAGCTGAGGGGGCGGTCTTCTGTTTCAGGATATCAGTCTTTTAGAAGTAGGTGATTCCTGCATACTGCAGGCAGCTTCCAGGGTAGTCAAGTGTAACTCCTCTCTCAGTTGGCTGCTCATAAAGTGTCTTGTACATGAGACATTTCCAGATTTTAAGTGCTCGTGTTCCGAAATACTACTTCACCTGTATATTTGTACTGTCCTTTTTTGACTCCTATTTATGGAATCATAGGCTATTTGATTGATTGCAGGACTCCAGATAGAAATATTTTATCATCTCCAAAAGTCGGTATATCACTTTAACAAAGGAACCCCACACTAAGTCAGTGTCTTTACTGGGGATGACTCTGCTTAACCTGCCACATCAGGATAGAAGCTTCAGGAACTTAGTGCCTTTCTCTTCCATGTAATGCATACAAAGTGGCTTTCTTTTCCATGTAATGCATACCTCTGCCTAGGGAAGGACCAAACACTCACAAAGCCTCCAGCATTCCTGACTGAGATATTTGGAGCTTGTAGAGAACTTAGAGAACCCAGTCATTTATAGTTTACTTTGGTTATGGAAACAGCCAGGTATAGCTACTCTGGGACAAGTCTTATCCTGGATATTGAACATTCAAAGATATACAGGACAGAATCCCTTCAGAAAAGACACTCTCTAGTGGACAGGGTCACACAGGCACCACTACTTCTGTTGACACTATATGTGTGTGCTTCTTTGTGTCCGACTCTGTGACCTTATCGACTGTAGCCTGCCGGGCTCTTCTGTCCATGGGGATTCTCCAGGCAGGTATGCTGGAGTGGGTTGCCATTCCCTCCCCCAGGGGATCTTCCCAACGCAGGGATCGACCAGGTCTCCCGCACTGCAGGCAGATTCTCCACAGTCTGAGCTACCAGGGAAGCCCTGACACTGTAAGTGTTATATAAAACTCCCAGGGCAACTGGTAGCAGGTTTTACGTGCAACCATTAGTTAGGCTAAATGACAGAATAAAAATGGCACAGTACCTAATATGTTTTTTTTTTCTATGAACTTACTAGATTGATTACTTACACAATCAATTGGCCAGTTGAATCAATCACAGTTTTTGTTTGGTTCGTTTCCTTAAAATTTAACTGTGTTGAGGATGCCCTGACCAAATAAGCAGGATGTATCCAGCCATATCTGAGCACCAACTATTGAAGGCCTCCAGGTGGTGAGCCTGAGCTAAGTCTAAGGATGATCAGGGAGCTCTTTTGTCAGAGAGAGGAGAAGATGCTCCAGAAGGGAGATCTGAAGGCTGCAATGAAATCAGAACCAGGACAATCTGTGTGGCCCGATTAGTGCACTCTTCTACACTTTAAGAATCACCAGCTTCTTGGATTTTGTGTAGTGGATATGGAAATTGTATAGAACCTCAGAGGAGTCTCACATTGCATTACTGCCAGGGCCTAATACCAACTACTCTGTTTCTAACAGGAGCAACAATGAACACTTTATTATTTATGATGACAAGGCCAGGAAAATTTAGGGTCTCTCCTCTGACAGCCCTAATTACCTTAATAACCCATTTAGAGTTTTACTGACTATAGTTTCACTTTAAATTTCTATCTCTGTCCTCCAGTACAAGCAAGATATTCCATCCTGGGCAGCATGAGAGAGGCAGTATAATGGAGGGAGTCACAGTTCGACAAAAAATCCACTCAAGATAGTGGGACAGAAATGGGAAAAACTAAAAACTCAGGAGAAACAGGTAAGTAGGCAAAATAGACCAACAGTAGCAAATTTGTCCTTTCTTTTTAATCTAGCCTCTTCCCACAGAGCAAATACCAGGTCTTCTATATTATTTATGGCTACTCCCTTGAAAGTGAAAGTGTTAGTCACTCAGTGGTTTCAGACTCTTTGCAACACCATGGTCTGTAGACTGCCAGGCTCCTCTGTGCATGCAAATCTCCAGGCAAGAATACTGAAGTGGGTTGCCATTTCCTTCTCCAGGGTATCTTCCCAACCCAGGGAACAAAACTGGGTCTCCTGCATTGCAGGCATACTCTTTACCATCTGAGCCACCAGGGAAGCCCTTATAGCTCTTTAAATCACCCAGACTCTCATACACACTATTCCCTTTTTAGTTTATAAAGTCAAACAAGAATGTAAAAATCATCAGTGGTATATAGTAATTTCTAGGGAATTGTGCATCCTGATCTGTTGCTCCATTCTTCTTTAAGCTTGCTTTATTCTTTGTGATCAGAGATTTCTGGGTTGTATCATGGCTTGTGAGGAATATAAACTGAGTCATTCCTCAGTTGGCTACATATTTGTATCCCTGACCTGATCCTTTAACCTTGAAACTAAATGTATTTATAATATTTCCAAAGTCAGTCAAGGCAAGCTCACTGTTCAATGGCCCAGACATGTACCTGAGTCCATGAAACATCACCTCCTCAACCTCTGCCCAATGGACCAGATCTCTTTAAAGTTAACCTAGATGACAAAATGTTTGATTAACCCTAAATTAGAACAACTTCTGTAGGGCACCATCTTCTATGCTGGTAAATTTTCTTTAGCCAAATGACTGGTCACCTGGTTTATTTCCTGCTACTTAGTAATAGCTTCCAGCATGCAAGCTTGGAAGTCTAAGCAGCATCACATGGAACTGACTATTTCAGATGACAGATACAATTTTCCATCAGAGACACAGAGCATAGCATTAGGGATTCCACGCGTGTCATTTCCAGGAGACAGGGTGGGTGAGCACAGTCATTCATAAGAAGCAGAATCCAGACACTGGTGACAAGTATGAGACAAGGATTTCACTTTGGGAAACAGTATTATCCCTTGACAGGGCTTTAGTGAGAATGAAAAGGTCAATGAGAACCGGTAACTGCTAATATTAGAAATAAGTTGTTACATTAGCTCTGCTTTATATGGACTGAGAGAAGTCAAGGAGATGTATGACTCGAGGAAACAGCAAGGTACTCAAAGAATAATCCCTAGAAATAGCAAATCCAGGGTCCAAAAAAAAAAGGAGATGCCCAGGAGAGGCTGATTAGAAGAGGACTCTTTTGAGAGGATGCCAAGGTAGTTTGTTGCCAGATGATGGGGCTAAGGTCTAAAATATATTGTGGTTGCCAGTGAAGAGTACCTGACAAACAGAGGAAAGTTGAGGCAGAGACAGAAAACATGAGACAAGGTCTTTGAGATTCTTGATGCTCTTATCATCAGCTTAAAATACCACATTTCTGAGAGTTTTTAACTCATTTGGTAAAGAGCATTCCCTCTCCCTCTCATAGGCCCTCCTTCTTTCAAGACAGAAAGAAGTGTCTGCTAGTTTCTAGTTGTAGACTTCTGGGATCTTGTGAAACATTCATGTTTTCTTTATAGTTTGTATCTTTAACCCATAATTAGTTTTAAAAGTCTGTCTTAATATACCATAGTCTCCTGACTTTAGTAGCTCTGCCCTGGATTTACTTATTCTGACATGTCTCCCTTGCTCTATTATTGTAATTCTGATTCTATTTAGGGAACAAACCCAATGCTGATTTGTTCCAGAGCAGATGTTTGGTGTAGGGGTATGTAACATATTAGGTACAAGTCTGAGCTTTGACATCAGATTGCCTTGAGCTTGAATTTCTGATGTCAGTGTGACCTTGACATTTCCGGTATCCCATACAATGAAAAGGGCAAGAGGTTACTAAGAGTTTTATATAAAGTTATACATGAGTGTTACATAGCTGGGCACTTGGCTTAAGCAATACACTATTATCATTTTGATTATTGTTAATATTTTTCATTAACATTTGTTAACTGTTGGAGAGCACTAGTAAATGGGCCTCCTAATTGGAATGGGCTCCATTTTGAGGTTAGCTGACAGCTTGAAACCTTTGGTTTCATAAGGATGATAAAATGTTTTTCTCTAAAAGCATTGCTTCACTTGCTTTTATTCAGAGTTCATCTGTCCCATTTCTGTCCAGTCACATTGAACTCTGAAGTCTTTCCACAGTTTATCTGTAACAGTTTGGCATTTCAGTACTTAGGAGTAGCTGATAAGTTGAAATTTTGAGAGTACAATTCTACTTCAAGATTTTTTTTTTTTGAAACTGCTGCATCCCTAGATGTATCCTTAGAGAACTCAACAGCTTAAATATTAAAGCAGAGAAGTTTCTTCTTATCACTATGCATGGTTTACTATCTTAAAAACAGATTAGTATAAGTGATGCTTACCCATCTAGGTCACCAGATTAAAGACCAGATTAAAGGTCACATATCTAGTAGACCAGATTAAAGATCAACAATGTTGGATTAGAAAATTTGTGGTGGAAATATAAAGAAACCCACTGTTTCTGACAAATAAGTGATTTGATTAAGCCACAAAGATATCAAGGACCACAAGAGAGTAGAACAAAAGCTTCCTCACAAGATTCTATATTTGGAGCAGTTTACAGATATGTATGTAATAGGAAATAAAGGAAAGGAAATTTGTGGCATAATCAGGTGGTAGATTCAAAGTTTGTCATTACAACATTGAAATCAATATAATGCCAACTTTTAATATTCTCTGTAGTTAAACTAAATCTGCAAACAAGCTACTCATACCAACTAGCTATTAGAAAAACTCAAGGAAGTACAGTCTCTTCTTGGTTAAAATTTAAGTCTCTCTCAGATAATTACTTTATTTTCCAGGGTTTCTCTTATATGCTCTTCTCCCTGTCCTTACCCACGAGTGGTTGGTTCGTGTTTTGTCCTGATAATAAGGAGAGATATCTTCTTCCATTCTGTGCTGCTCTCCTCCACGTCATCACTGGGTGTCTGCAACTTACCCTGCTGCACCCATGTTCTGACCCCGTTGGCTCTGAGTCACAGGGACTCATCTCCCACCTCCTTACCACCTCAGACTTCTCCCAGACCTTCAGCCATGGAAGTATAGTCCCATGCTGTGCTGTAGCCACCAGGACTGTCTGGATCTGCCACCTGTGACTCACATTAGGAAATCAAATGGCGCTGTCCTTCATTCTCTACCTGAATATACTGTGTTCACATATCTACTCGTTTGTACAAGTCCTGATTTGCACTCTATGAGGCGTTGTCTTCCAGAGTTAGGGCAAGACTCAAAAATCAAGCTTTCTATATCATGGAATTCTTAAAGTATAAGAAGGTGGCTAATCCCTGTGCTACCATGAGAGGACAAGGAGGCTCTCGGGGACATTTAGACATGCATAGCCCTGTCTTCCAACTCCGCCTCTCTTTTTCCTTCATCTCTCTCTATGGTCCCCCATTCTCCCTGCCTCTCCAAGGCAGAGGAGTGTTCCCTTCCTTCTAAAGGGAAAAATAGATTTCATTTCAGTCTTGCCTTCTACCTTCTCTCTTGTTTACAGAAAAATTGCTGTGGTCTGAATCTTCCAAGCTAAAGCTTGATAATTTAGAGCTTGGGTCTAGGAGTTCCCCCCAAAACATTTTTTCTCTCAAATGTCTGACACTTCTTTTTTCCCTGGCTTCTGCCCTTTCCCTGAAGAGATGTTCAACTTCAATAAATATAGAATCCTGGAGCAGCAAGAATTACAGGAGGTCACAAACAAATTGATTATGGGATAATATTTCAAAACATCAGTTATAGTTGTACAGTTTGGTCCCTTATAAATAAATTACTTAGGGGAGAGGACCAGGTGACCCTACTTGGGGTGACTCAGGAAGGCAAACCGTCATGTGGAAGTCCTAAGTCCAGGAGCAGATCCAAAGGAATGCAAGGCTGGGTGGGGTGGAGAGTTTCCAGAGGGAAGATCCTTGAAGGAGGGAGATAAAAAAATAAATAAATAAATAAAACATGTAGGTAGGAGATGGTGTATTAGGGGACTGGAGAGACATATAACCCAGCATGCCACCAAACTGGCAAAACAAGAGCAGCCAAGCAAACAATAATGGCCATTGACAGGTGCATGCATGCAGGCACGCTAAGTCACGTCAGTGTGGTCCAACTCTTTGTGACCCTATGGGCTGTAGCCCACCAGACTCCTCTGTCCACAGGATTCTCTAGGCAGGAATACTGAAATGGGTTGCAAGCTGAGGGTTAATAAGTGAAAATACAAAATATTAATAGATGGGTGGAAGAGAAGGGGCACAGGGAGCTGTGGTGGGTTGGGTAGTGTCCCTCTAATGCATGTCCTTCTCTGAATCTTAAAACATGATTTTATTTGGAAATAGGGTCATAGCAGATGTTGTTAGTTAAGGTGAGGTCATGATGGAGTCGGGTGGGCCTGTCCTCCAACACAACTGATGTCCTTAGTAAAAGACATCATAGAACTTGACGGGCACAGGGGAGAATGCCAGGTGATAACAGAGGCAGAGGCAGGAGTAATGCATCTACAAGATAAGGGATGCCACAAGGCCAAGGGAGAGGTGGAAACAGGTTCTCCCCCAGCATCAAAGAGAGCATGGCCCTGCTGATTCCTTGATTTCACACTTCTAGCCTCTGGAAATATCAGAAAATAAATTTCTCTACTGTACACCATCGAATTTTTGGCACTTTGTCATGGCAGCCCTAGGAAACTAATAAAGGAACTCACATGTGTCCCTTGGGCAACAGGCTACACAAAGGCTATTTGGCTGAATCCTCTGGAATGTCTCTCTTAAATCCTTCACTGTAGGAAGTATTCTTCTAAATCACTATGGGTCACACTTTCCAAATTTGGACAAATCAAATAACCATAGCCGTAGTAACACATGACTTCTCATATCAGTAAACTATATTACTGACAGGAAAATGTGAAAGTTAAATGGAATGATATTTATTAAGATATAGGCTATCATGTCCTTTCTCAGGGAACTAGACAGGACTATGGAACCTAGACTTGAAGGAGTCCTAGTTCCAAGTTGGCTTTGCTTCTGCACACCCAAGAAAGAGGTGGGGAGCCTGTGCTGTTGAGAGAAAAATCTAAGTACAAGTCTACGGAGACTTGTGTGTTCCCCTGCATCTCTCTGATGACACTCTCTATTTAGCAAAAGCCTGGAAAGAGGAAACCTCCCACTTGTCTTTTCTCTTTCTTACTTTCCTATGGCCACAAGAGGGAATTGGCCTCTTCCTCCTGTCTACCCACCTTAAATAAAACTCTCTTAGAGCAAAAGTTTTCAACTCTCTTTTCTTTCCATATTTTTAAACCTCGACCCCAAGCAGTAAATACATTTACTATGATAACTCAGTGTACATATACACACAAACACATACAAAATGCATCTTTTTCTCATAAAAGGATTACCTTTACCACAAATGGAGTATTTTGATGTGTTCTCTATTCCATTCCATTTGATTCTCTTCCGTGTTACTTTACTTTTAAAAAGTGTGGTCTGACTGTATTGAATTTCTTCTATAACCTGTTAAGGTGTCAAGCATCATATCGAGTGCAAATGCCTGGCTTTTGACATGTTGAAGTGTTAACTTTAAAAAGGTAGTTCTCTACCTTTAATTAAAGAATATATCCCCTAACTCTCTTGCCCTGAGATAATAAACCTCTTGGTTAGGCTTGTGGGAGGGATAATTGTTAAAGATGTATTTTGAATGATAAACTTTTTTACCTATTTTGTATCCTATTTTTCCCATTCAGTACAGAGTGACATCTTTCCATGGCAGTAATAATCTTCAGCAACAGTTTTAATGATTGAACAGCATTTCAATGTGTGAATGTGATATAGTTGTTCCAATCTGTTGGACATTTGATTTGTTTCAAAAGCTTACATTCTAATGGAAGGAGACATATATTTCATGTATTGTTGTTGAACAATAAATATATATAATTGCTGATTGCGGTAAGTACTTTGGGCTTCCCTGATGGCTCAGTGGGTAAAGAATCCACCTGCAGTGCTAGAGACACAGGAGATGCAGGTTCAATCCCTGGGTCAGGAAGATCCCCTGGAGGAGGAAATGGCAACCCATTCCAATATACTTGCCTGGAAAATCCCATGGACAGAGGAGCCTGGCAGGTTATGGTCCATGGAATCTCAAAGAGCTGGACACTACTGAGTGACTAACACTTTCACTTTCACAAATACTTTACAAAAAACACAGTGTTGTGTTAGACTATGAAAGGGTTGGAGATTAGAGAAGATAATGTCATTAGGAAAGTAATTTTGAGACAGACCTGAGGGATAAAAGGCCCACCATATAAAGAGATGAGATCTACAGACCGAAAGAAAACCAAGAGCTTTTAGAGATTAATACCTTGAAGGAAGAGAAGGAAGACTTTCTGAGAAGTAATTAGGGACCAACTCATGAAGAACTCTGTGTCCGTGGAAAGAGAAGATTTTATTCTCAGTGTAATTGAAAGCTCCTAGGCAACTGAGAGAGAAAAAGAGATAGACAAAGAGATGAGAGAGAGAGAGAGAGAGAGACTATCCCAAGAGACAAAGGAGCCTATATTCAACAGATATGTTGAGTTAATTATGACTGAATCTATCTGGGCGCTGACCATATGAACTTTACAGTCAATTTCAGAGTTCAGGAAAAAAACAATTCACATACACCCAGGAACATGAACTGCTTCTGAATTCATTAATACTTTTTCAAGTTCATAATATTTTGTAGTTTTGGTTGTGTATCCCTTGTATGCTTTTGTAAAATTGTACTTCATTACCATGAATGAGAAATTTTAAAAATTACACTTTCTAATTGGTTATTGTTGTTATGTAGCAAAGTTATTTAATTTTTGTATACTCATTTAATAACCAGCTGAAATTGCTTATTAGGTCTATTTTTCTTTTTCTTTGATTGTCTTGAGTTATCAGTTAGGGAGACAATCGTCTAATCTGCTAATAATGATGATTTTGATTGCTTCTTTCCAGTAGTAATGAGTCTTCACTTTTCCTGTTTTGTAAGATTCTGTTGGCAGGAACTTCTGTTACAAAACTGAAAAACGTTAGTGATAACAAGTTTCAGATTTTAATTAGAAGGCCTCTAGTGTTTCACAGTTTAAAATACCATTGAGTATTGATTTCAAATGGATGCATAATTCCCTGTTTAATGAAAGGCTTGTTTGTGTTATTTCTGGTTGTTGATGTTCTCCTCTCACCTACCTCACCCAGTCTGCATGGCTGATGAATTTAACCAAATAACTTTTTGGCATAAATTGTAATCATTTTGTGATTGTTTTATTTTTTTATTTATTTTTTTTAATTTGACTTTGCCTTTTATTTATTTATTTATTTTTTATTAGTTTTGTCATAAAATGACATGATATCACCATGGGTTTACATATGCTCCCCCTCCAGAACCCCCCTCCCTCCTCCCTCCCTCCTCCCTCCCCCCGGGGAAATCTCAGTGCACCAGCCCCGTGCATCAATCCAGGGCTGGCGATTGATTACACATATGATACTTAACATGTTTCAATGCCATTCTCCCATATCATCCCACCCTTGCCCTCATCCAGAGTCCACGAGTCTGTTCTATACATCTGCATTCCTTTTGCTGTCTCGCATGCTGGGTTCTCGTTACCATCTTTCTAAATTCCATATATATGCGTTAGTATACTGTATTGTTGTTTTTCCTTCTGGCTTACTTCACTCTGAATAATGGGCTCCAGTTCCGTCCACCTGAGTAGAACTGATTCAAATGAATTTTTTTTAATGCTGAGTAATATTCCATTGTGTATATGTACCACAGCTTTCTTATCCATTCGTCAGTTGATGGGCATCTAGGTTGCTTCCATGTCCTGGCTATTGTAAACAATGCAGCGATGAACATTGGGGTACATGTGGCTCTTTCAATTCTGGTTTCCTCGGTATGTATGCCCAGCAATGGGATTGCTGGGTCATATGGCAGGTCTATTTGCAGTTTTTTAAGGAATCTCCACACTGTTTTCCATAGTGGCTGTACTAGTTTGCATTCCCACCAACAGTGTAAGAGGGTTCCCTTTTCTCCACATCCTCTCCAGCATTTATTGCTTGTAGATTTTTGGATGGCAGCCATTCTGACTGGTGTAAAGTGGTACCTCATTGTAGTTTTGATTTGCATTTCTCTGATAATGAGTGATGTTGAGCATCTTTTCATGTGTTTGTTAGCTAGGTTTATTGTAATGATATGTTAGGGTTCTCCAGAGAAAGAACCAATAGGATACATATAGATGTACACAGGGACAGATTTATTATAGGAATTGGCTCATGAGATTATGAAGAGCAAGAAGTCCCTTGATCTGCTGTCTACAAGCTAGAGAATAGGAAAACCAACAGTGTAATTCAGTCCAAGTCTGAAGGCCTGAGAACCAAGAGAGCTGATAATGTAAGTCCCAGTCCCAGTCCTAAGGCCCTGGGACCAATAAAGCTGATACTGGAGCATGGGAGAAGGCAGATTTCCTAGCTCAAGCAAAGAGAGGAAATTTGCTCTTCCTCTGCTTTTTGATTCTCTTCAGGTCCTCAAAGGATTGGATATCTGCCTGCATTGGGGAGGGCAATCTTTTTTTTTTTTTTTTTTAACAAAGTCTATGTATTCAAGTGTTAATCTCATTCAGAAACATCTTTACAAAGACACCCAGAAATCATGTTTTATCAGCTATCCAGGTAAATACCAGAGATTTAGCTAAGTATTTTAGCCCAGTCAAATGACACAAAATAAACCATCACAAATGAACAATAACAATTACCATGAAAATGTGTAATATGCTGGACAAATATGATGGTTCAGTGGTAAATAATCCATCTGCTAATGCAAGAGACACAGGAGACAGAGGTTCGATCCTCAGATCGGGGAGATCCCCTGGAGTAAGAAATGGTAACCCACTCTAGTATTCTCGCCTGGAAAATCCCCAGGACAGAGGAGCCTGGTGGACTTCAGTCCTTGAGGTTGGAAAGCATTGCCCACGACTTTGCCACACACACAGAGACAACATGCTAAGTATTATATCATTTAATCATAGTAAAGCTAGAAGAGATACTATTATCCATTTACACTTGAGGAAAGCAGAGATGTAGAGAAGCTAAATTCATTGGCAGACATAGACTTTGGAATACAAATCTATCTGATCTAAAACTACATTTATGAGTTTTAATGTATAATCAATTTTAACTGCTATTAATATTTATAATACATATTTGTTGAGAAATTAGATAACAAAATAAGTCATTTAAACTTACTAATACATTGAATCTTTGAAATTACCATACAAGGTAGAAATTATTATTATTCAGTTTATAGATTAGGAAACTGAAGCACAGAGGTCTTGTTATGTTGAATGTATTATGGCTTTAAATAAAGTTCTGGATTTACTAATAAGTTTATTTAGAATCTTCTTGTACTTATACTCTTATTTAAAATTAATCTGAAATTTCTTTTTTTATCATTAGGGTAACTTGTAATCACTAGGGTAACTGGGAAGGTTTTAATGATAAGGAGCTCTAGAAGATAATAAAAATTATTACAGAAAGATCTGTGACAGTCATCTGGACCTGCATGTTTTTGATGGGCATTTCTGTTAGTCTGTTCAATTTATGGTAAGTCAGGTATTTCTTAATGTTTACAGTTTTACGAGTAGTGTAGTCTTAAAATATACATCTCCTCTAGATCTGTGTTTATATCAATTTTTTCAATCTCAAAACTTAGTACTTTTAATTTCTTTGTGTGTATGTATATCAGTGTATACATTTTGAGAGTTTTCAAGTTTCATCTTTCACTGTCTCTTGAGTCAACCAGCTTTCAGACTTATCTGTCAATCACACTGGTTCATGTTTCCTAATTAAGTTTTATATTAGTTTTCATCTCTAATTATTCCTATCTTAGTTTACTTGAGATAATTGTGGCATTCCGATTATAGCTTCTTAGACTGAACAATTCATTTATTTTTATTTTTACCTATTTACTGATAAAAGTATTTAGATTTATATGTCTTCAGTATAGAATTTGCTGTTTGCTTGTATTTTTAACATATGCTGTCTTTCTTGTTAATTTGAATATAGACTGTACTAACTATAGTTTTGAATTGTTGGTTAACTGAAAAGTGCCCAGGAGAATTTTAAAAATATTTGCTGTGATTAGCGACCTTCCATGCTAATTAATTCATAATGAGAAAATGTAGACTATACAATTTCTGGTTATTTTGTTTGTTGAGATGGTGCCTGTGGTCTTTTAGGTGGTTTTCTTCTGAGTTAATAGTTTATGGATTCTGAAATAAAATGTAATCTTCAATGGAAGGCACAAAGTTGTACATGTAAATTTTAATGTATAAAACAACCTTCTTAATTAGATCATTTACCTACTGTATATCCTAATTATATTTTGATACCTGATGCACCAATATGATTTGTCAATAATATTACAGAGGAGAGGTCTGAGTTTAGCTTGACTTTTCACTCACTGTAGATATTTGCTTTTTATCCCTAGGTGCATTAAATATTTTTACTTCATGTTTATGATTCATATATTTCATCAGGATGTATCTAGGTAAAGACTTTTCTCAGCAATTATACCTTAAATGTCAGTAATTCCTTTCTCACTTTTGAAATGTTTTCTCTTACTCATATCTTCTCTGTTTTTTCTGGCTATATTCTTTAGGGAACAACTACACTTTGATCTATGTTTACTCTTTGCTCTCTCTCAATATGTATATTTCATATATCCAAGATTTATAGTATGTGTGTACATTCATATTCTCTTATTAGCTCAAATTTTTTACTTTCATCTGTGTTTTTAGAAAGCTTCACATGCTTCTGGTCCATATCATTGCTTTGATTGCCCGCAGCAGTGGATATCAACACCAGAGTCAAATAGACACTTTAAATTTAACATTAATTTATAAACGTCATTGAAGTCTTTTCATAATACATTTATTGCTTTCTTTTTTTTAAATTTTTTTTATTGGTTTTGCCATACAATGACATGATATCGCCATGGGTGTACATATGTTCCCCCTCCAGAACCCCCCTCCCTCCTCCCTCCCGACTCCCTCCCCCTGGGAATGCTCAACATCACTCATCAGAGAAATGCAAATCAAAACCACAATGAGGTACCACTTTACACCAGTCAGAATGGCTGCAATCCAAAAATCTACAAGCAATAAATGCTGGAGAGGATGTGGAGAAAAGGGAACCCTCTTACACTGTTGGTGGGAATGCAAATTAGTACAGCCACTATGGAAAACAGTGTGGAGGTTCCTTAAAAAACTGCAAATAGACCTGCCATATGACCCAGCAATCCCACTGCTGGGCATATACACCGAGGAAACCAGAATTGAAAGAGCCACGTGTACCCCAATGTTCATCGCTGCATTGTTTACAATAGCCAGGACATGGAAGCAACCTAGATGCCCATCAACTGACGAATGGATAAGAAAGCTGTGGTACATATACACAATGGAATATTACTCAGCATTAAAAAAAAGTTCATTTGAAGCAATTCTACTCAGATGGACGAAACTGGAGCCCATTATCCAGAGTGAAGTAAGCCAGAAGCAAAAACAACAATACAGTATATTAACGCATATATATGGAATTTAGAAAGATGGTAACGAGAACCCAACATGCGAGACAACAAAAGGAAGGCAGATGTATAGAATAGACTCGTGGACTTTGTGGATGAGGGTAAGGGTGGGATGATATGGGAGAAGGGCATTGAAGCATGTTAATTGTCATGTGTCTAATCAATCGCCAGCCCAGGATTGATGCTCGGGACTGGTGCAGCGAGATTTCCCGGGGGGGGGGAGGGAGGAGGGAGGGGGGTTCCGGAGGGGAAGCATATGTAAACCCATGGTGATATCATGACAATGTATGGTAAAAACAATAAAAAAATAAAATAAAATAAAACCAAAAAAAATGGGCTTATACACCGAGGAAACCAGAATTGAAAGAGCCATGTGTACCCCAATGTTCATCGCTGCATTGTTTACAATAGCCAGGACATGGAAGCAACCTAGATGCCCATCAACTGACGAATGGATAAGAAAGCTGTGGTACATATACACAGTGGAATATTACTCAGCATTAAAAAAAAAATTCATTTGAAGCAATTCTACTCAGATGGACGAAACTGGAGCCCATTATCCAGAGTGAAGTAAGCCAGAAGGAAAAACAACAATACAGTATACTAACGCATATATATGGAATTTAGAAAGATGGTAACAAGAACCCAGCATGCGAGACAGCAAAAGGAACGCAGACATATAGAACAGACTCGTGGACTCTGTGAATGAGGGCAGGGGTGGGATGATATGGGAGAATGGCAATGAAACATGTTAAGTATCATATGTGTATCAATCACCAGCCCAGGATTATTGTTTTCTTTACCTCATCCTATTTCCTCTAATGCCTCCCCTGACACTTAGGGGGCTACAAAACTTGTCAAATAAGTAATTGTAATTTTCTTCTAGATATCACAATAAATTATTGTCGAAGATATACTCTCTCCATCCATTCCCTTTCTCTTTTGCTGCAATAAATTTTTATTAGTCAATGCTGATTATTTTTCTATTTAACGAACATTTAGATTTATCAGGATTTAATTTTTGTTAATAGAAAATATGGATTGTCTTGGGTCCTACTCTCTCTCTACTTGAGTAATGGTGAAATCCTCTCTTCTGAGAGTCATAATAGAGAGTAGACTGATATAGCCTTTACAAGGAACAGGCCATGTAATTCTTTAATACTTCAAGGTATTTTTCTACTACTTGCATATCTGGTTCTAACCTAAGATAGTAGGTGAAGATTATAATTCCCAGCATGCTGCAACAATATTTTTTGTTATATCTGTCCCTTCTTCAGTGTTCAGTTGTAGAGCTATATTTTCCAGAATGTGTGCACTGTGGTGGCTTCTCAGCAAATGGCACTTGAAATGTGCCATTTAGTTGGGGAATGTACAAAGCATATCCCTTATTTTTTTCTTCACTTGACTTTAGTTAAAGATTAAATCCAGAGTAGATTTCTTCTTTTGTTTTTTTCTTTCCTCAAACTGCTTCTCTTTATAAATATGTCAATGACTTCACTGCAGATGGTGACTGCAGCCATGAAATTAAAAGACGCTTGCTCCTGGGAAGAAAAGTTATGACCAAACTAGACAGCTCATTAAAAAGCAGAGACATTACTTTGCCAATAAAGGTCCATCTAGTCAAAGCTATGGTTTTTCCAGTAGTCATGTATGGATGTGAGAGTTGGACTATAAAGAAAGCTAAGTGGTGAAGAATTGATGCTTTTGAACTGTGGTGTTGGAGAAGACTCTTGAGAGTCCCTTGGACTGCAAGGAGATCCAACCTGTCCATCCTAAAGGAGATCAGTCCTGAATATTCACTGGAAGGACTGATGCTGAAACTCCAGTACTTTGGCCACCTGATGCGAAGAACTGACTCATTTGAAAAGACCCTGATGCTGGGAAAAATTGAAGGTGGGAGGAGAAGGGGACAACAGAGGATGAGATGGCTGGATGGCATCACCAACTCAATGGACATGAGTTTGAGTAAACTCTGGGAGTTGGTGATGGACAGGGAGGCCTGGCGTGCTGAAGTCCATGGGGTCGCAAAGAGTCAGACATTACTGAGTGACTGAACTGAACTGAACTAAACTGAATGACTTCCAGATTCTAGCCTAAGGTTAAGTGTCTGTTTTACTTACCTATTAATTTTTAACTTTTTCCACATTGTTTTACATACAGAGGACTGCATTAATGGTCTATTAGCCACGTATCATTTAAATTGTTATCACACTTACTTTTCTAGAGTCATTTTATTTATAGTTTTATTTATATATTTTTAACTATGCTGAGTTGCTGCATGTGGCTTTTCTTTAGTTGTCATGAATGGGTGTTACTCTTCATTGTGGTGCTCAGGTTTCTTGTTGCAGTGGCTTCTCTTGTTGAAGAGCATAGACTCTAGGCTTCAGTAGTTGCCGTTGTGGGCTCTAGAGCACAGGTTTGAGAGTTGTGGCATTCAGGCTCACTTGCTCTGTGGCATGTGGGGGATCTTCCTGGACCAGGGATCAAACCTGTGTTTCCTGCACTGGCAGGCAGACTTTACCACTGAGCAACCAGGGAAGCCCCTAGAGTTATTTTAGATTAAGTTATTTATTCTCTTTACTTTCATTCTATGGACAAGCCAAAATAAGTGGTAGTATCCTTCATGTTGTTACTTGGTAGTTATAAAGAATTTTCCATGGTTTTTATTCTTTTTTTTTAAATTCTGTAAAGCTGTCCTTATTGTTTACTAGAGATCTATAAAGATAATGATGGAACCACAGATGAAATCTTTTATAATACAGATCTCACTCTAGAGCAATAGAAATGAAACTGAGATGGATTCAACACATGTCATCAGTGTTGAAAAAAGAGAATTCTTGTTTCAGAATCTTAGAGAAAATGCTCAGAACCATGAGGGCATACAAAATTCTTGTACCCTATATGTTATACATTCCTGTGTTGTCTGTTATCAACTTTATATGAAAGGAAAGGAATCTAAAGCACAGACTATTGATTACAAGTCATTAGATGGGTAGTCAACATTCATAAAACTAAGATCATGGCATCTGGTCCCATCACTTCATGGCAAATAGATGCGGAAACAGTGGAAACAGTGGCTGACTTTATTTTGGGGGACTTCAAAATCACTGCAGATGGTGACTGCAGCCATGAAATTAAAAGGCGCTTACTCCTTGAAAGGAAAGTTATGACAAAACTAGACAGCATATTAAAAAGCAGAGACATTACTTTGTCAACAACGGTCCATCTAGTCGAGGCTATGGTTTTTCCAGTGGTCATGTATGGATGTGAGAGTTGGACTATAAAGAAAGCTGAGTGCAGAAGAATTGATGCTTTTATGAACTGCAGTGCTGGAGAAGATGTTTGAGAGTCCCTTGGACTGCAAGGAGATCCAACCAGTCCATCCTAAAAGAGATCAGTCCTGGGTGGTCACTGGAAGGACTGATGTTGAAACTGAAACTCCAATACTTTGACCACATGATGCAAAGAGCTGACACATTGGAAAAGACCTTGATTCTGGGAAGACTGAAGGCAGGAGGAGAAGGGGAGAATGGAGGATGAGATTGTTGGATGGCATCACTGACACAATGGACATGGGTTTGGGTGAACTCTGGGAGTTGCTGATGAACAGGGAGGTCTGGTGTGCTGTGGTTCATGGAGTCACAAAGAGTCAGACTTGACTGAGTGACTGAACTGAACTGTATATTTGTTCATTTTAAGCATTTGTTCATTTTAAAGTGAAAGTGTTGGTCGCTCAGTCCTATCAAACCCTGTGATTCCACTGACTGTATAGCCCACTAGTCTCCTCGGTCCATGGGATTCTCCAGGCAAGAATACTGGAGTGAGTTGCCATTTCCTTCTCCAGGCATCTTCCCAACCCAGGGATCAAACCCAGGTCTCCTGCATTGCAGGCAGATTCTTTACCATCTGAGCCACGAAGGAAGCCCTTGTTCATTTGTAGTATTCGTCAAATCCATAAAAGGAAAGTGGCTCAGACAGTAAAGAATTCTGCCTGCAGCATGGGAGGCCTGGATTCGATGCCGGGGGTCGGGAAGATCCCCTGGAAAAGAGAATGGCAACCCAGTCCAGTATTCTTGCCTGGAGAATTTCATGGAGAGAGGAGCCTGATGGGCTTTAGTCCGTGCGGTCACAAAGTGTCGGACATTGCTGAGCGACTAACACTTCAAGTAGCAATTATATAAGGCTCTGGCCTTACTCTCTTGGTCCACTGTAGAGGTCACCTGTGTTTTTAATAAATAATTCATGGAATCTAAAAATGATCTCCCACCTCAAGCACTTCAGTGTGAGGACATTTGCTAGCTGTAGAAAAATAGTTAGGTCAAGGAGGAGGCTAGAAATGCGCAGGAATTTATGCCCACAGAAACAGCCTTCCAACAATAAGGGATATTTGTTGGCAGATAAATGCCTTGGCTCCTGCATTCCTTGGTGGAAAAGTTCTCTCAGCAGATAGCAAGTCGGAACCCCAGTTACCCACAGTAGTGTTCATTCGTGACTGCATCTTGTGCTGGCTTCTCTCTCTCTCTCTCACCTCCCTTTCCTAATCCTGTTTCTTCCTAGGACCTGGTTCTGCTCTGGTGGGAACCTCATCAAAGATAGGAGGAAAGTCCCAGAGGGTATACGTGCAGTGCATATTAGGGGGACAATCAATCAATGCATATAGTGCAAGTGGTAACTTTTAGAAATGGATTCTCTCCAAGCAAACACTTCAACAAAATACAGCTCCAAGCCACTGTTTTACTCAGTTACAATAGTGCTAGTTTCCCTTGTAAAAGTTTCAAGAAGTCAACAGTGGTTGCTGAATCAGCTATCTGCCTTGTATCAGTTTGCTTCATTTTGAAAATTTTTTTATTTTGACAATTTAAAGATATCTCAGAATTCTAAATGTAGAGTATAAAAATTAACATGTACTGTCATCCAGTCTCTTTTTGTAGTCTTTTAACTTATTTTAGAATAGCAACTCCACATACTGAACATGTACAACATGATTATTTGATATACATGTACATAATGATTGATTACTACAATCAAACTAACATCTCACTTCCTCACATAGTTACCATGTTTTTGTGTGACGAGGGCACCTAAAATCTACTTGTTTAAGCAAACTTCCTATATTTGATACAGTATTATTGACGATAGTCATCATGCCTGAACATTAGAGCTCTAGACTTATTCATCCTATGTAACTACAATATTGTACACTTTGACAAATACCTATCTATTTCCCCTGCTTTCTGCTCCTGCTGACCACAGTTCTTCTTTCTGTTTCTATGGATTTGATTTTCTAGATTCCATACAAGTGAGGTCATGCATATTTTTTCTTTATGTGTCTAGCTTATTTCATTCAGCATAATGTCCTCCAGGATTGTTGTAAATGGCAGGATCTGCTGCTTTTTTGATTGAATAATACTCTGTTATATATATTTATATATATATCCAGTCATCCTTTCATGGCTATTGTGAATAATTCTGCAACTGCCATCCAATTTTGATAAATATTCATATTTACTATACTTTTACATATCCTATCTTATTTGTTTTGTTTATTTTTTAAGATCTTCATAGACTGGAATATGCACACAAAAAATGCCTATTATAAATTTATATAGCAAAATGGATTTTCTCAAACTGAACATATCCTTGTAACCAGAATCCAGATAAAATAAGTAAAATATTACCATCATCCCTAAATTCCCTCCCTGCCACACATATACAGTTTTTCAATTACTGCTCACACTAACAAAATTAAATATCATTCTAACTTCTAGATTGCATGAGTCTTTTAAGCAAATAACACACATTCTGTCATTTTACCTCTACATCTACCTTGATTTATTGTATATTCTTAAGTCTAATCAAAAGGCAAAACTGCTCTCCAGCTCTATCATACTTAACATACAAACATGCAAATAATTTTTTGTAAAATTTGTTGGCAATTGCTAGTCTCAATTTAGAAATGAACTAAAATCTGGATTTAGTGAATTGAAAAGAGGTGTATAATAAGGGAATAAAAAGGCATATTTTCACTATATGGTTTTGGACTAAGTGGAAAGGCAGCATTCTGTGTTCAAAGATCATGTAAGAAACATACTAACTTTTTGAGAATTACTACCCTTTCCCAGCCTGAACTAGATTATTTTGTTAAGAAATCCAATAATTACATTAAGAATATCCCTTTATTATAGCATTATATTCTAACTTTAACCCAGTTTGCAAGTAATTGCTTTATTTGGATTTAAGTCACAATCTATGTTGAAATTTATATTTTAGGATGACTAGAGGCATTTCAGAATGCAAATTTTTTTATTAAAATACATGTGTTTATTAAAAAACTATTTTTGAATTTATAATGTATTCCAAGTAATTAATTTTAACAGTGACATAATGCAGTGTATTTCTGGAACAGCCTTTCCCTACAGTGTAGAGTAATTCCATATTCATTAGATACTTCCTTATTTGACAAATGCCCGAAGGAGACAATTATTGCAGTGTCTGACTCAGTGTACTATCTTTTTAGCTAAAATGTAGTCCTCTTCTTGTTAACAGAGAAATAAAGAGCTGATAGTGAACTTCATCAAGCTACTTATTTGAATTTCAGAATAATGCCTGCTTTTTATGTTCATTTTCCATTTTAAATTAATAATTTTAAAAAGAAAAGTTGAATTATAAGTAGGAAATTGATAAAACCTATCTGATTAATCATCACTCTTTGAGAAATTCTAGGCCTGAAATAAAATGTTAATGTTTTTCCTCTTTTAATGATATGAAACAAATATACATTCTTAAAATTCAAATACTAACATATTTAGTTAATAAAACATTCAAGTAAACACAAATATTGATTCCTTATCAACTGTTAAAAATTAAGTACAAAATAATATTACATATTAAGAATCTTACAGTTGTGACAAATATCGAAAATATTGTTTCTGTTATTTTGATCTTAATTCAGAAATTCACTATCACGAAAATACTCTAGAGAAAATACTGATGGTGTGACCCTAAAATCCTTCCTAAGAACCTCAGAAGATCTCTTTGAGAGATTAAGGTATGACTCAAAAATCCCCTCAGTTAAACAAAGTATCTTCTAGGAAACTTGAGGTCAAAGTCTTCTATCAGTAGAAACAAAATCAAGGGGTTGTTTAGATAAGAGTTCTGTGGGAAGTCCTTACACAATGTATATGTATATCAAGTCATCACACTGTACACTTTCTATGTATTAACAATTTTGTTTGTCAGTTATATTTCACTATAAAAATTCTCTTAATGAGACTAATAGACTCTATAAAGAGTGAATTCCTGTGACATACACAGTGAAAGAAAGTTCTTGGAATTTTTATATAGCAGAAATTCTGCCACTCCAATCATGAGAAAGACATCAGAAATTCTAATATAGGAGCATCCTACCAAATACTTGACTAATACGCCTCAAAATTACTAAGGTCCCCAGAAACGAGAAAAGTCTGTGAAACTTTTACAGCCAAGAGAAGCTTCAGGAAGCATGACAGCTCAAAATAGTGTGGTATCTTGCGTGGGTTCCTGAAAAGAAAAAAGACATTAGGTAAAAACTAAGGAAATCTGAATAAAATGTGGACTTAATGTGTTAATCTCATTTTTAGTTGTAACAAATATACTATGCTGACGTAGGATGTTCACACTAAGACAGACTAGGTGTGGGCTATATGGGAACCCTTTGTAAGTGTGCGTGTGTGCTTAGTCACTCAGTCGTGTCTGACTCTTTGCGACCCCATGGACTGCACCTGCCTGCCAGGCTCCTCTGTCCATGGGGATTCTCCAGGCAATAATATTGGTGTGGGCTGCCATGCCCTCCTTCAGGGAATCTTCCCATCCAGGGATCAGACCCAGGACTCCCACATTGCAGGCAGATTCTTTATGGACTGAGCCACCAGGGAAGCCTCCTTTGTAATTAGCTCCTTAATTTTTCTGTAACTGTGAAACTGTTCTAAAAAATTAGTTCTTTTTAAAGATATAAACATATGTAAAGAAAGAACTTTATCTTATTAATTTGGTATAATTGTGTATATTGCAAAATTATCTTCATTTTTTTTTACTTGGAGAAATGTTTATTCAGATTCTTTGCCTGATTTTTCATTGGATCTTTTGTTAAGTTTTAATGTTTTTTGTTTATTCTGAATAATAAGATATATTATTCACAAATATTTTCTCTCATTTTGTGGTTTGTCTTTTCACTTTCTTGATAGTGTCCTTTAATGCACAAAATTTTACATTTTTATGAAGTCTAATTTATCTATTTTTTCCTCTTTTTGCTTGTGTTTTTGGTCTTAAATTTAAAAACTATTGCCTAATCCAAGATCATGAAGATTCATACCCATGTTTTCATCTAAGAGTTTTCATAGTTTTACCTCTTAAGTCTTTGTTCCATCTTGAGTTAATTTTTTGTGTATAATGTTAGGTAGGAATCCAAATTCATACTTTTGAATGTGGATAGCCAGTTGCCCTTTCACCATTTGCTGAATATTCTTCCTCATTGAATGATCTTAGCATCCTTCTTGAAAACAACTAACCAGAGAGCTATTGGTTTATTTCTAGACTCTTAATTCTATCCTATTGACCTATATATCTTCCTTGTGTCAGAATCACAATGTTTCTATTATTATAACTTTGTAGTAAATTTTGAAATCAGAAGTGTGAGCCTTTGTGTTTCTTTTTCAGAGTGTTTTTACTGCCTAGTGTACCTTTTGTCCTAATATTCATTTTAGAATCAACTTTTCTATTTCTAAAAAAAGAAAAAAAACAGATTTTGATTTTTGTGGGTGTTACACTGAACTTGTAGATAAATTTGGCGAATACTGTCAACTTACAACATTGTCTTTCAATCCAGGAACACGGGATGTCTTTCCATTTACTTAAGTCTCTAATTTCTTCCAACTATGTTTTATAGTTTCTGCTGTGCAAGTTTTGTACTTCCTTTTTAAATTCTTTTTACAAGTTTTTATTGTTTTGATTCTATTGTAAATAAATTTCTTTTTTAAGTTTCATTTTGATTGTTAATTAAAATTGTATAAAATATAATTAAATTTTGTATATTGATCTTGTGTCCTGAAAATTGCTGAACTCATTTATTAGGCTTAGTTGTGTGTGTGTGTGTTTGTGTGTGTGATTTCTTTAGCATTTTCTATATATAAAATCATGGATCATATCAAGCACAAATAAGGATGATTTTCTTTCCTTTTCTAGCTGGGTATCTTTCATTTTACTTGCTTAATTTCCCTGGCTAGAACATTTACTATAAAGTTGTAAAGTACAAATGGTAAACGCAGACATCCTTGTCTTGCCACCAGTTTTAGGAAGAAACTTTAGTTTCTTCACTGTTAAAAGTAATGTTAGAAACATTTTTGTGGATGTCTTTTACACAACTGAAGAAGTTCCGTGTTATTTCTAGTGTATTGAATGTTTTTAAAAGTTGAATTTTGTAAAATGCTGTTCTGTAAATATTGAGATGACAATGTGGGCTTTTTCTTCATTCTATTAATATGGTGTATTTCATTGATTAATTTCCATGTGTTGAACTATCTTAGGATTCCTGGGATAAATCCTACTTGGTCATGGTGTGCTTGCTTAGTCACTTCAGTCATGTCTGACTCTTTACGACCCCATGGATTTTAGCCTGCCAGGTTCCTCTGTCCATGGGATTTCCCAGGCAAGAATACTGGAGTGGGTTGCCATTTCCTCCTCCAAGGAACTTCCCAATCCATGGATGGAAGCCACATCTCCTGTGTCTTCTGCATTGGTAGATGAATTCTTTATCACTGATTCTATGTTTAGTTTTATTGATGACTTTTTCACTGTCATAATAAGAATTATTTATTTGTGGACCTTTTTCTTTTGTTGTCTGTCTACCTTTGATATCAGGATAGTACTGTTCTTATAGGTTGAGTTAGAAAGTGTTCTCTTCTTTTTCGGGGGCAAGGAGGGGCATTGAGGGTAGAATTTGACAAGAATCGTTGTTAATTCTTTAATCTTTCTTATTTTCTTATTTCTGCTTATTTTGAGTTTGGTTTGCTTGCTCTTTTTTAAATTTTAGTTTTTCAAGTTTGAAGTTTAGGTTATTAACTCAAAATCTTTTTCAATGAAGGTACTTACTACTATGAATTTCCCTTTGAGTACTTTCATTGTATCTCATAAGTTTTGATTTGTTGTGTTTTCTTTCAAGCATATAAAAGTATTTTCTAGTGTAATTTTTGATTTATTCTTTGACTCAGTGGTGTTTAGTTAGGAGTTTGTTGTTTAACTTCTACATATTTGTGAATTTAAAAAATTTTCCTTCTGTCATAATTTTTTTATTGAAGTATAGTTGACTTATAATATTAATTTCACATGTACAAGGCATAGCAATTTGACATTTTATAGGCTGCCACCTCTATAGAGTTATTATAAAATATTAATTACATCCCTGTGTTGTAACTTACATCCTTGTAATTTATTTACTTTATACCTGCTGTATGTACCTCTTAATTCCCTTCACCTATTTTGCCGTATCTCCCAACCCACTCCTCTCTGGTAACCTTGTTATAACTATTGATTGTAATCCCCAGTAAAACTACTAAGAAAATAGCTAAAAAATAAATAGTAGGAGATGTAACAAGGGAATTAAAATAATACACTAGAAGATGTCAGTTTTATCAAAATACAGCAGTAAAAGAGGAATTGAATAAAGCAAAAAGCGCAAGGCTTATAGAAAACAAGTAGCAAAATGGTAGGAATATTTCTTTATCAGTAATAATAGTAAATATTTATGAGTTAAATGCTTCAAATTAAATGCAGAGATGAATTAAAAAATCATCCAACTATATACTATCTAGAAGTGACTCATTTTACATACAAAGACATACACTGGTTGAAAGTTAAAGGATTGAAAAAGGTGTTCTACTTGTGTTTGGTACCCAAAAAGAAAACTTAAAATTTCATAAAATACTGTGTTGGGGCTTCACCGGTGGCTCAGCTGTAAAGAATCTACCTGCAATGCAGGAGCTGCAGGAGACTCAGGCTGGATCTCTGAGTTGGAAAGATTCTCCTGGAGAAGGAAACAGCAACCCACTCCAGTATTCTCGTCTGGAGTATCCCATGGACAGGGGAGCCTCATGGGCTACAGTCCATTGGGTCACAAAGAGTTGGACACAACTGAAGTGGCTTAGCAAAAATATTTGTGTTGGTGGTGAGAGAGGTCAAATGACATTCACAGAGTTTACTTTCTGTACTTGATTATTAATGCAATGGGAGATTTTTGTTATTTCTTACAAAGAATATAACTGTTCTTAGCCTCTAAAATCTATCCTGAGAGATCTACTCACTCACTTCTCATTTAGTTAACCTTGTCACTGTTGTTATTTATTTATTACTTCTGAGCTCCAAATCCATCATGTCTTGCCTTGCTTAATGACCCTGGACCTTCTGGACACTTCTTTCAGGTAACTTAATGCTAGACTTCACCAACAGAGGACACTGCAAGATTAGAGCAAGAGGAAGGGATTTTCTTTTCCTTTAAGGGTGTTCTGGGTTCACATGACAGCCAGTGGATAGGTATGCAAAAGCTTTGGTACCCTTCACCACAGTACCAAGTCTCATGGACTAGAAGTTCATGCCTCTGAAAAGTTTCTCCATTCCATAGCAATAGCCCTCGTGACTCTCTTTAAGTCAGTATTCTCCAGGTAATTTCTCTTCCACCTGAAGTGCCACTGTGGCTCACCAGTCAAAGCAGAAGCTAACAGTAGGTAGGAGAAAGCCAGAGTCTTACTCTAAGTTTAACTCACAGCAGTTCTTGAATATGTAATTGAAACAGATATACTGGGGAACTGGCAGAATCCCTGTGTCAACTTTGTGACCCATAGATAAAGACCACAGTGAAAGTCCCTAGATTTCTCCCCTCCTATTCAGATATTAAGCCAGAAGCCATTTACATCATTGAACGAATTGCAAAGATTTGTACTGTTATGAACTACTGTAGAGATGCAGTGAAGTTATACTTATCACATCTTCATTTAACTTAACTGGCCTGTGCAAAACCTGGATAGATCTTGGAGAATAACTTTGGTGACTATTTGCAGTCAATAATGCAAGCATAGTATTTTTACTGGAGTAAAGCAAAACAGCCCTTGGGATTTGGTTTGCAAATATTGATCTGGCCTATTCATTTTTCTCCACACAAAAAATTGCAGGGACCACCAGAAATCACCTTTTCTGACAGACAACAGTACATCCTCGTGTTTATACGTAAGAACTATTTCTATTCTCCTGCTCTCTGCCATAACATAGTCTGAAAATATCTTAAGTATCCTCATACACAGTCTCCATAAAATTGATGATATTATTATGATTAGATAGGATGAGGTAGAGGTATTAATAGCTAATAATCTAAGTGACAGCTGAGTGACTGTCTCCTGAATATCACCTGCTGTTGTAGCACTGTGTCAGGTGAGCTGTGTTACATGAAGCTGTTGTGGAGGTCCAAGTTGGCTTACTCACATGGCTAGTAGTTGGTGCTGGGTGTACTCCTGGGGTTCTCAACTGCAACATTGGCCTCTGGCCTCCCTGTAGGTTTTGGGTTTCTCCTGGCATGGAAAGTGGGTTCCTAGAAATATTACTCTAAAAGCAAACCGTCCAAAGGGAAAGAAATGAAGGATACCAAGGCACTTAAGAACTATGCCTAAAATGGTGTTACTTCTGCCATACTTTGCCTATATGATCCCCAAATGCTCTCATTTTTATGGACTTCTGCTGCCATGTTAGGTACTAATTTATCAGTTGGTTTCCTTATGTACAGCCATCATAAGCTGATTTTGGCAACTTAAGCAAACAAAAAAAAAACCCTTTATTGATAGGATATTAAATTGTTCACAGAAATACCAGGAAAGGAGCAGCCTACCCTCTTAAAATTGAAAAGAAAGAAGGGAAGCTATGCCTGTAGCCTAAATTCTTTCTCAACAGAATTACTACTCTCTCTGGTAGAAACACCATTCCACAATTCATGTTGCCAACAGATACACTGGGCACTGAACACTGTTGCCCTTAGAACCTTAGACCTGCCTCCTCTCCACTAGGTCTACTTCTTTGGGCTATTAGTTCAAAACTCACACACCCAGGAGCTTTTTATAAAGCTTATGCTTGGCCAAATCTAGATATATTCCTGAATCCAAGTTGTTAGAAGAAATGGGTAATCCAGAATCTGACACTTTCAGCTTTCATAATTGGAATAGGAATTTACTTGCAATCAAGACTCATAAAATGGAGAAATCTCCAAACATAGGAAGAGGGCTCAGGTACTAGCAGCTCCTCAAATACCAAATGCTATGCATGCAATATATTTATATTGGAAAAAAGTTGTACAGAAATATTAAACAAATGCTATTCAGATCTCTAAGGTAAGGGCTTATTAGTCAAACGACAAAGTATAGATAAAGTTTTAACCATACTTTTTATTAACATGTAATTTAATTACTGTGTAGTAGGGTTCTAGTCTACCTGTTCTGATTACCAAAGAGATTTAGTAGATAAATAATTAATTGAGTAATATAATCCCAAATAATTTAGGGTGATATGTTATAACATATTTTGTTTTTAGAAAAAACAGTGTGAATCAGTGTATTTTTTTGTGGATGGTGTAAAATGCTGGTTTGTATTCCTCTTACTTTTGATATATATAACTATATATCTGCTGTTACCAAAATTAAAACCATTTAGTATGGGAAATAATTAGAAGAAATATAATGGCACCAGAGAAAATAACATCTGGATAGTGATAACAGATTGTTACTTATTACAATGAGTTTCCTGTGAGACATGCTTCCTAATTTATAGTCCAGTCTTCTCAATTAAAGGATTTCTTAGGGATTAAGAAAAAAAAAAAAGCCTTAGAGAAAGCTACTTCATTGAGTCTGAAGAAAATACTGGCTTCTGGGAGAAGGTTAAGAGAGTTAGCTTCAATGTGCCCACTGTGTACAGCTTTAAAGGAGTTGCTGGAGGAGAGAAAGTCATCTCCACTGACCAAGAGACAATAGGATCTCATACAAATGAAACCTGTCCACAAACAGCTGCAAGGTCTTCCTAGATGGTGCCAGTAGTAAAGGATTCTCCTGCCAATGCAAAAGACTCAAGAGACTTGGGTTCAGTCCCTGAGCTGGGAAGATCTTCTGGAGGAGGAAATGGCAACACACTCCAGTATTCTTGCTTGGAAGTATCCTATGGACAGAGGAGCCTGGCAGGCTACAGGCCATCAGGTCACAAAGAGTCAAACATAACTGAGCGACTGAACATACACATATACACACACACAAAACAAGTAACCTGTGATCACTAGAGAAACAGGATTACCAGGGATTAAAATATTGAAATAGCAATTAATTACTAGGGACTCAGGTGAAAACTAGGAATCAGATATTCTTTGAACAGTCATAGGAGATTTAAATTATTTACACAACTTCATTCCCCAATTTATTTATTATTTCTCTCAGTTACAAAGCATTTATTTAAAACTTTCTGTTTTACAGTCTGTGAAGAAAACATTTGTGAAGCAAATGTTATTTTCTCACATATAGTCAAGCAGGGAAGAAAACAAAACCAATTAAAGTTAAATAAACAAACTCAGAAATAAAGCCACACAAATGGAAGTAACCAAGGATTCTCTGACAGTACTATGTGGATGTAATATTTTGCTTTTTTATTTTGATGCTGCTAACTTAGATGTGATCATTTTGTGAAAAGTCACAGACTTAAACATTTGTGATTGGTATGTTTTTCAATAAAAATTTGAAAATAAATAATGAGTAATAATGATAGAAATAATGTTTTGACTTTTGAAAGGATGAATACTCAGCTTTCTAGAAGTTTTTACTCATACAGGTGATCAATTTCCTAAATATCTAGATAAACAAGAATTTTTTTTTTAGTTTATATGATTTGCCAAAGGATAGCTGCTTCTCTTTTAAATTCTGTTGTTGATTACTAGCTCTTTTCATCTAAGAACACTGTAAAATAAGTAAAATCATTGAGATTTAAAAAATCTTCACTGCAATTTAGCAATGGCTCTGCTGATACAATAGACTACCTGTTGGAGAACATATTAACAGTATTTGGAGGACAATGTGTAGCTAATACAAGAAACAGCTTGAGTGTACTCTGGTTATATATTATTATATAAAATTGGGTTAAACTGATTAACCATGTGTATAAATCAGAGTGCTTGATTTTAAGCTTAAAAAAACTGATCCTTAGTGACCCAAGCAGAAAATCAGTTTATTGAAAGATTATTGAGTTGTTTTTAGTAAAATTTTTTTAAAAAATGGGGAGTTAAATTCAGAAATTAGGTCAAATCAATGGAGACTGATAGAAGAGATCATGCTTAAAAGGCTCTGTCACATAAATTATTTGGTTAAGACATTGCTGCTTTAAACCCATCATGATGCCCCTGGAGTTGTCATCATAATGCCCACTGCTTGAGAATTTATCTTTACCATTTCTGTGACTTTGGTTTATGATTTCAAGATTCAAACTCCCAAGTGGAAACATCTGATTGATCACAATTACTGCTTCTCAAGAAGATTCATCCAAAATAGGAAAAGTGCCCAGATGTTGTTTGTTAAAACAAAATCAACACTCACATTGTAGAAAAATAAAAAATAAAAGCAACTTCTCAGATTTATTTTCAACACCTGTGGCCTAGATACTCCAGGATACTAGCTAAATAAAAAAATTACCACCTGGCAGCTATAAAATGATCATCTTAATGAATTATGTGAAACAGAGTCAGGATGGCAAATCAGACTTTCTTTAAAAACACTATGATCACCATCAATAGAGTGGATTTGGGGCTTAGTCGTCTTTTCAGTTTTATTCATACACCATGTATATTTATTTTAAATAAAGTATAAGGAATTTAGAAGCTGTGAAAACCAGAGGATCATATATTCCAGGTCCCTCTATAATAAAAGTTACTAATGTAATAAATCAAGATAATGTAAAATATTCTATTTTCATATATGGTTTATTGTGATTTTAGAATCAAATGTCTAGTCCATAAAGCTTTTTAGAGTCAAATATTTTTCAGATATAAATTAACATCTCAAGTTGTTAAACATTGAAAAAGTGTCTACCATGGAGCACAGAGGAATTTTAGAGCAGTGAAACCACTCTGTGTAATACTGTAATGATGGGCATATATCATCATGAACTTGTCCAGATCCACCAAAGGTACCTGGAGAATGAACCCTAATGTAAACTATGGGCTTTGGGTGATAGTGATTTGTCAGTGTGGGTTCATCTAATGTAACAAATGTAACATTCTGATGAGGATATTGATAATGGTGGAGGTTATGCATTTTTCTGGGTAGGGAGTATATGGGACATTTCTGCACCTCCTGCTGACTATTTCTGTGAACTTAAAAGTGATCTAAAAATACTCTATTAAAAACTATGACCATGATATGAAGTTGGATACATCACAGACTATATCATACTTTCCAGTTAGAACACCAGACTTGGGAAAGAAGAAGCTGTCTTGCATGATCCATTCCCAGAGGGTACATTGTAACACAGACTAGCTGCACATCTGAGCCCATATGATTTTGCCAAATAATAGGAAATAATAAATGTGCTTAAAAAGAAAGCAACTAAGTTTTAGGTTTGTTTCTCACTTTGTGCTGTGTGTACTGTGCTAATTTGCTTCAATTGTGTCTGACTCTCTGCGACTCTATGGACAGTAGCCTGACAGGCTTCCCTGTCTATCGGATTCTCCAGGCAAGAATACTGGAGTGCATTGCCATGCCCTCCTCCAGGAGATCTTCCTGACCCAGGGATCAAAGCCATGTCTCATGTCTCCTGCATTGGTAGGCGGGTTCTTTACCACTGAGCTACCCGGAAAGCCCAATAAGATTGAAGTAAAATATACATATGGGAAAGTGCGTGCATGTGTGTTCAGTCACTTCAGCATATCCAACTCTCTTGACTCTATGGACCCAGGGATGCAACCTGCATCTTCTGCACTGAAGGATGATTCTTTACCACTGAGCCAGCAGGGCTTCCCATCAAAACAATTCCTGACATGGAAAATAAAAATTGGACCTAATAAAGTTGTGGATCTGGATACATCTATTGCCAGGCAGAATTTGGCAAGTAAATCTGGCTTTCTTTGACTGTCTACAAGAAAAGGTTGAAACAGAGAAGGAATATTGTAGTATTCAAGGAGACTACACAAGAATTTTGGAGCTACGTTACCTGTTCCTCCAAGCAGCAAAAGATTTTCAAAGTAAAAATGTCCTCAGGGCAAAGACCAAATACAGGGTACTGCTAGTAAAACATGGACTCAAAGTCAATTATAAGTGAGAGTCAAGAACTCAGAAATATTTAAAGCGGTTCCTAGAATCAGAGCCTTATATTTAGACAGAAGTATTTCCAACAGTCTTAAGGTCATAAAGGCATAGTCCCACAGTACCCTGTCTCATAAAATGACATATAAAGGATCTTTACTAGAAAAATATGTATAAGTATGGTTTTGATCTAATGAAATAAACCCCCAAGAAGCTTCACAGGAAATCTACAATGTTTTCAAGATAATTTACTGTCAAAATTGCCATCAATGGTGGACTAAAAAGAGACAGAGACAGAAAAAATAAAACCAGAAGAGAGGTTTTAAGGCATGAAAATGTCTATGGGCAGAGAGCAGACTGAGAAGGATACTCACTTGAAAACACTAGTCATTTCTTATGGAAAAAGAAAGAATAACTCAGACAGTAGGGACAAGAGACTGTGGAAAGAACTTAAGAATCATGTAAAACCATTTCCAAAGAGCACACATATATTTTAGCCAAGAAACATACCTTATACCCTATCCAGAGGCAAAGGGAAATATTCCCTGTTGGATTTCAGAATTCCTATGGACTAGTGTCTGATACAATCCATCTATCTACCCCTTCCTGAATGGGATTCATCCTATTCCCCATATGGCAACTTAGGTTCTTTTACTTGGCAAAGTGTCTTTACAGGTGTGATTAACTTTAGTATCTTAGATGGAAAGATTATCCTGAATTAGACTGGTGACCCAGTGTAATCACAAGTCTTTCTGAATGGGAAGCCACAGGGTCAAAGTCATAGAAGGACATAGATAATGAGAAACTGGATGAGCCAGGTGCCACAATGGGCTGAGGCTTTGAAGGTCTGAACATGTGCACACAGAGAATGCATTTTGAATGAGGGAGGATTGTGAACTGTGTTGCCAGAGGGTGAACTGGAGTAGATATCCTCTAAGATAATTTGCCATCAATTCCTTTCCTTTCTGCATGTACATGATACCCTTCATATCAGGAGATGAAATTTATTACCCTTGTCCTTCTATTTGGGTTGGTTTTGTAGCTTTCTTTGACCAATAGAATTCTGTGAAAACAAATCTGTATGTTTCGGATCTAGCCTTTAAGAGAAGTGACACTTCTGCTTCCCTTCTCTTCAAAGTTAGCCACCATGTAAAAAATCTTGTATGAAGGCCATCATTGCGTGAAGAAATCAGGCACAGTTAGAGGCTACAGGATATTAATAAAAGAGAGTATCTCTATCAATTCCCAGCTCTTCCACCCATATTAAATGATGAAGTCATCTTGGAGAAGACTACAAGGACCAAAATACAACCAACTAACAACAACAACAAAAAAATACAGATACATCCAGCTTTAGTTGCAGAACCATGAGAAATAATATGTACTTTGTTATTATTTTAAGCTATTAAGTTTTAGGTTGGTTTGTTTTGCAGCAATGCATTCCTAAAAAAGTTAATGTGTTGGTAACGAAAATTTTCCTAATTTCAGTATTTGGTTTGCTGCACTTTTAACATTAATAAATCTAAAACTATCATTTTACATTGTCCAAACAAGGAAAGTTTTAATAAAATATGATTTGGTTAAAGTGAAGCCTCCTATTTTAACAAAAATCCCATAGTATACACCTTCCTCAGTAAAGATTGATTAGATATATGCCTTGTTTTTATTGTTTACTTAGATTTTTCTTTCCTTCAAATATTTTATTTTCATTTTCCTTGACTGAGACTGTATGTTATAATTTTACCACTTAAGACCATAAAGTATTAGTGTATAATGAATAGTACATTAAGAAATAAATTAAACTCTTGAAGATAGAATCGGTCACGCAAGAAGATTTTGCTGTCTCTAGACCCAATAATCTTGGCTGTTAATATTCAGATAGGGTTTTTTTGGTCCAAATCTCTAGACAGAAAAATATATCAATGAGTTGATAGACAGATAAATATATAAGCAGGCAGCTAATTAGATAAACAGACTTATAAGGCTGTATTACCTGGAGACTTTGTTGTGCAAAAGGCAAAAAAATATTAATAATGATAAGACTTAAAAAATAACTCTGAAATAAGCACTTATTACCAAATACCCAAATACCATGGATTCTGAATGCCACAAAGTGAATTCAGCTATCGGTCTTTAAGTCCTTTTTAATTTAACTATTATGGTCAAGAAAATAGTTTTATTCAGTCTGCATCCATATATGTTGTATATTACTGTGTAACAAATTCCTCAAAACTTAGCACTTACTGTATTTATTATACAGTTTTTGAACTTCCAGTACTAGAGCAACTTAGCTGAATGACTGTGACTCAGGGTCTCCCAGTACTCAAGCAGTCAGCTAGATCTCAAGGCTTGGCTAGGGCTAAAGAATGAGATTTTAAGTTCACTCAAGTGGTTACTTGCAGGCCTCAATTTCCTCAAACTATCATCTAGTATTGCCAAAATTAATATAAAGGAGATTACATTTGAATACATAACAGGAAAAATATAAACATAGCATAATGGAAAATTCCTCCTGATAAGGAGTTGTCAAACTTTAATAGACATAAGATTGTGTAGCCTAAAAGTTTAAAACATCTATGGAGATTGGTTAACACACAATGCTTTACATTACAGTACATTACCTATCTTCACATTATTACAGTATACACTATGCAGGGTTTGTGAAGGTATGTGGAAAAAAAGTCTATGATTTTTGAAAGTAACTCATTATGCATATTCTCATGGATGTCTAGTCTGTAGTAACTGCTTAAATTAAAAAAAATAACTATTTATTTAGCTTATGGGTAAAGGTATACTTAAATCTGTGATGCATTTCTGAGTTTTTGTATACATACCCAGTTCTGCTTGAGAATCTTCTGATATATACCTCTTAAGGGAAATGGTGTGTCTTTTTGCTTCTGAATGTTTTCTGTTGTTCTTTTATTGCCCTTAAAAGGAATGTCAATGATGGTACAGATGACTGGAGGCCATAGTGTTAGTGATTCTGTGATGATAACTTCAAAAGTTCAGAAAGTATTTCAGGGATAGGACGTACCAGGGACAGTGTCAGCAAAAGTATTCCATCCAGTGTATATGCCATCAAGTCTCCAAATTTTGAAGAGTTTGCACTTAGAATATATCACATGAAAATTTTGCAGAAAAACAAGAGTGAATTCTTTATTATTGATGATGAAGCAGTATAGACAAAATCTACTTCATGCAAAATGAGTCTTTTTAGCCAAACTATCATTTACAGTCACGGCAAGAAGTAGTTTTTCTTTCTTTTTTTTAAACTTTTGACACACTATTGATCTGACTATAGGAAAAAACCAATTGTTTTATGGTCAATATAACGATAATTAGCACTGCATGGAAAATTTCCACATCATCTGTGAAATTATTTTTGCTAAAATATTTCATTTTTTGCCCAGGGAATTTATGTTAATTTAGCCACACATAAAAATAGTTTTTCTGTAAGAGCAACTTTAGTCTCTATTCTAAAATTATAATCTGTTTTTCTTTAGGAAGGAATATAGTGATCTTGATGTGAACTGAAGAGAAAATTGATGAATATAAAGAGTTATCATAGTTAACTTATTTGATTATTCAGTATTTTTGCACACTATAGCAAACTTGGGTCATTCAGGGAGACTTTCAGTCTCCCACAAGAGAAAGCTCAATTAAACCTGGCTTAACTAGTGATGATTAATTCAAGAATGATAACAGGAAGCCCTAATATTTGTTATTCCAGTATTGTTGAATCCAACACCTCTGAGAGATTCCTGGCTTTACTGTCATAGTGATAAGATCATTTATGCTTCTTCAAGCATCCTGTCTTCCCACATCAATGATGGAGGCAAGCAAAAAGAAAGGGCATGCTATCAATTAGCTATCTCTTTATCAGTGCAGAGGTTTTCCTCAAGGTAAATAGCTAAGGCAGTTCCTCTGGGAGGATCATCCCATGGCCCATACCAGTTAAGTCAAAGAACCTGCAGATTGGTTGCCTTCTTAAGCATATGTCCAAAGTCAACTTGTCTATTTGTCAGTTATGTCCTCTTTGTAAAACAGGACACAGCAGTAACCTTTGACTTTTTTGTTTGATCAGATTTCCAATAAATAGATAATATATATTTAACTTTGAACATTTTTAGTAATCTTATTAACATATTTCTGCAGTTGGCTTCTCCAGATTCAATCTAAATATTATTAACAATTGACAGTAACTATGCTGGACCAAAGTTCAGTCTGGAATCATAAAGGCCTAAGTTATAAGTAAGTATATGATGGGAAAATTGCTTTCCTTCTTTTGCAAAATGTAGATGATGTTAGTACCTATACCATAATATGTGCCTTTGTGTGTGTGTGTGTGTGTAGAAGGAGCATTAAATGAGATCATGCACATAAAACTTAAAAGTATATTTTGTCTCACAGAGTATATAAATTCTAAAACATAGCTAATGATGAAGATGATGATGATTCAGTCTCATATCTCTTGCTCTGAGCTGGGAACTAAAAATGTGCCAAATGGACTACATATTCTTAATCATATGTTAATGTGAGATAAATATTTAGCATTAGGTTTAATTTATATCCTTAATATCCTGTTTTCTGTCACTTATAGAATATTTACTATTCTCTACCCACTGTGGAAAAATCTTCACTTACCTTATTTCTTTTAATCTCCAGTTATTATTTGTTTTACAGAAGAAGACAGAAGTTCAGAAAGATGAAACAACTTGTCCAAATCACAGCCAGGCTGTGGCAGGGCAGGGATTCAGGTATGGACTGGCTTTGCTCCTAGCCTCTGTTTTTAACCACTGCAGGGGTTGGCTTCTCTTTTATAATGCTTAAATGAAAAGTTCTTACAGAACCCATCTATATAACTAAGTTCTTAACTGTTAGGCAAGTGTAATCTCCTCAGTTCTGTCTCATCACAACAAAAATTTGAAGTGATGGACATTAAAGCCCTTGGCACATCACAGCTCTTGGACAGACCGTGTTATAGCTCTTAGACAGAGCAGTGTTACAGCTCCATGTTACAGCTCAGTTTTATTTAGAAAATAGCAGGAAAATACATCCCTGAGGCATGAGGGCATGCCAACCCAAAGACGCAAAGAGAAGTGAGAGAGCCCTGGCCCTTTGGCTCCTCTTTTTATATGTTTTTTCCTCCCCCCTGGGCCTGCCCTATGTAAATTAGGCTAGCCAGGAGTGCTGTTTATTCTACCCGAGGTCCTCACTCTGGTCCTCGGACCTTCCTTTGACCTTCCTTTGTTCTATTTTCGTGGGCTTTTCCCTTCCTTGTCTTTTAGCCACGGCCATTTTGGCCTCCTGTTTCCTATTCTAACTACCTAATATTAACTATAAATATTGCCCTTGGGTATAGCTACTCTAGAGCTTTGTTTTCACTTTTCTGCTCATCACTCTTTATTCATCACACTTTCTCTCAGGATTCCTTACTTAATATACTTGTGAAAGAGTCCCTAAGAATTTGTGCAAGCTGTTAACTAGTTTCCTGGTACAGACATTGACATTTGAGCTAATTCATTGGTTGTTTCCATTAAAATCTATTATATTTACAAAGCTTTTTCTCTGTTAATAAAACATTTAGATTTCTTGTAGTATGTGCATGCATACTGACATGTCAATAGATAGTAATAACATTTTACATAGAAGTTAGCAATAGTTTATTTTATTCTAATTTTGAGTTTTAGATGAGTGATTTAAACATTCATAGCTATTCTATGGGCTAAATTGTGTTCCTTTAATATTCTTGTTGAATTTAATTAAAGCCCTAAACCCTGATAGCTCAGTTGGTAAAGAATTTGCCTTCAGTGCAGGGAACCCCTTCAGTTTGATTCCTGGATCGGGAAGATTCCCTGGAGAAGGGATAGGCTACACACCCCAGTATTCTTGGGCTTCCCTTGTGGCTCAGCTGGTAAAGTATCCACCTGCAGTGTGGGAGACCTAAGTTAGATCACTGGGTTGGGAAGATCCCCTGGAGAAGGGAAAGGCTACCCACTCCAGTATTCTGGCCTGGAGAATTCCATGAGCTGTATAGTGCATGGGGTCACAAAGAGTTGGACATGACTGAATGACTTTCATTCACTCAATCAAACCTCATGGGTCTTTTAAGAGGTGATTAAATTAAAATGAGACTATCAGGGTGGGCCATGATCCAATGTGTTGTCATCAGAAGAGTAACACACAAAAGAACACTAGGGATGTATGCACTGAGAAAATGTCCTATGAAAAGGTGACCATCTGCAAGTCAAAGAGAGGAAACTTCCAAGTAAATCAAACCTGTTATCACCTTAATCTTGGATTTCTAGCCTCCAGAACTGGGAAAAAAGAAATTGCTATTAAGTGTCCCAGTCTGTGGTATTTTGTTATGGAGTCACTAACTATGGAGTCACTAACAAACTAATGGAGTCACTTATCTATTTATTTGTTCAAGAAATATTCACTGCAAGTGTCCACTCTACTCCTGATATGCTCCTAGTGGGGCATATCAGGATACTGAATAAAGGATGGGATGGGGTACTGAATAAAGGAGAGCATCCTGGGAAGCATGAAATGCATGTGAAACGTTAGTACCATGCAGGAAAAAACAATATGTAAGACAAGTCTGAGAGCTTGTTTTTCATATTGATATTGTTGTTGGAGAGGATGATCAAAATCATGATCATGGCAGTGTACCACAGAAAATTTCCAGGTAAATTTTTGAGAAAGGTAAATATATTTTTCACAAGCGATTATGAAATTGATATTTAGCAACGCAAGTTAAGTTGAACACACTTGTTAAGTTGCTACTACTTATTTGTTTGTAATTATCTATACATTGTAGCAACTGAGTTTACTGTGGTAACTGAATGTTAACCATGGCTTATAGAAATAGGGAACGTCTTGCTTTACCCCATCTTCCTGACAATTAGTTTATCTATATATTCTCATTTACATATATGAATGCCTCATAGTGGAGTGGCAAAAGTAGACTTAAAGGGTGAAAAGACTGAGATAAGAATTATGACAATTGGTGGGACTGAAAATTTTTAGAGAGAACTCTATTACCTTGATGAAGTGTGAATCGATGAGGCAGCTTTAACAACAGATTCTGAGGCTTCTTGTATTGTGCGGCAGCATTGACCTAGACATGCTGGAAGTAGTATATGCTGTGGGGGTAAAGAACTGTGTGAAATTCTGAAAAAAGCCATGTCCCTTAAGTCTGTATTAATTTGAGTCTCTACTGTTTAGAAGCAGAATAAAGATTAAGACATTTCATTGTTTCCTCAGACAGTGGAGGTGACACCATTGTCTGAGGCAGTTTAGCTGTGCTATAAGTATTAGCCCAGGTTGTTATTGTACAAAACCTCAGTCATGTCCAACTCTTTGCGATCCCATGGACTGCAACACACCAGGCTTCCTTGTCCTTCACCATTTCCCAGAATTTGCTCAAACTCATGTCCATTGTGTCGATGTGCTATCCAACTATCTCATCCTCTCTTGCTCCCTTCTCTTCCTGCCTTCAATCTTTCCCAGCATCAGGGTCTTTTCTAATCATCCTGAGTAGTGCTCTGATTTGATACCTAATTAGGAAACAGAAGAGTGGGCTAAACAGAGTATGGAGCTGGCTTTGGTCCTGATGATTTTGTGCCTCTTTGGGGATACAATCCAATGGTCTTTAGATTCTGGAGTCAAGAGAATCTCTTGGAAGAGGGCTGAAGCTCTGTAGTTATGAAGGTACAAAATGTAGGATTAATAACTAACCCAATTTATTTTGTATTCATGGGAGGATGAGGTCTTGAAATCACAGGTGGTGGCACTGAAGCATATTCACCCAACCAACCGTGAGCTAACCAAATAGACTACTGAGAACCTTTGTTGGAAATCTCTATAAACTGTGGGGCTTTAAGTTGAAACATAATTCTTATGCTGGGTACTTTTTGCTATAATTTAGAGTCTCTAAAAAATTGCTATAGCACATGACTTTGTGGGAATCCATACATCACATCTATTGTCATATCTAAGATTTTATAATTCAGGTAAAGGTATGTTTTTATACTTAAATTACATAATTTCCAAATTTTGAGTCTTTTTAGGGATTTATTTTTAAAAGACTCTAAGAGTAAAGATTATTCTACTATTAGTTCCTTTATTGAATTTCTCAATGACTTAAATTTGCTCAATCACTTTCCTCTGTTGCACAAGCAAAAACAAGCAAGGAATAATGGTGAATTATAGTTGGGTGACAGTTCTTTTACAGATCAGGTTAACTGATAGGAAATGTATATAATAACACAGAAGTATATAAGTATAAAATATACAGTGTTATTTGATTAATCACAATTTATAAGAATTATTATCTAGCTTTTTTGTGGGGTTACTCATTTCGCCTTGAGGCAGACTGTTTCTGAGTGCTTTTCTTGCTCTCTCTCTATATAATGTGTGTTTTTCATTTCTTATTCTTTTATATAGTCTAAATTGAAAAACTGAAATGAGTCTGTTTTATCATTTGCCTTTTTTTTTTTTTTTTACCATTTGCCTTCTTTAAATAAACAGTTTAAGTCATTCCAGGTTTATGAGCTTCTTGCTACTGCCAAGTATTAGTTTTAACTACAACATTTTATCAATCTGCTTACAAAGGGGATTAAACAGGCCGGTTACCCTTCACCTCCCATCTCAATTCACAGAAACTCAAAGTCTGTGAATTTATGTCTGTATTTAAATTTTTTTCAATCTACCCAATTTATCTAAACCAAGTCCAATCAAATAAATATAAAATCATATTTTTTCCATTTCCTCTGTGTTTTATGAAATTCTGAATCTCTGCTAGCAGCTATTTCTATATCGATCCCCAAAACATATCTTGTTATAAACAGAAGAAACTTTGCGGTGTTAAAATATTAAAAGGAAAATTTAAGGTTACTCATTTAGAAGTATTGTATTGATGATGGATAGTGAATAGACAAAAGGACAGGTTCACATTTAAATGTGCAAAATACAAAATTACATACATTTACCAGTGGTAGATGTTAGTAGCTAGGACAGATATTAACATTCACATTCCTAGTAACTTAAAATAATGGGATTAAATTTTAATATTTGGGAAATTTTTCATAAAAACAATACTTGTAGTGCTGTTATTAAGATTATATAATAGACTAGGTCTGTCATAGCTTAAATTGTTGTAGTTATTCATTAATCGAGTAAATTTAGAATATTTTCAGAGCTTAACTAGGCAAGATAATATTTCCCCTCTATGTCTGGTAGTAAATTCCCCTTTAAGTATCATTGAAATTCTTAAACTGATGTGGACAGATAGCCTTACTGTCTATCATGAGATTGGAAGAGTTGATTTTGAAACTTTTATTTCCTTGATAAAGCTGCAGATTCCTCAGCCCAACCTATGAAAATTTTGACTCATGGGACCTGAGATAAGCCAAAAAATGAGTGTGTTTAAGTGTGTGACTGGTAGGAGAGATAATATGTCCATAATAAGAAATGTCAAAGTAATATTATTAAATACTTCCTTTGGTTTAAAAAAAAAGCTGATTTGTGTTCCATTAGTACACCTTCTAATAGTCTACTGTCTAAACCTAGCCATTGTGAAAACAGTGGAAACATGTCAGTTTTTTTTTTTTTTTCCCAGTGAGTGCTATCAGCATTGATGTGTTTGACTGCACTCTGCTGGCTGAGAAACTGAGAATGAAGTAACCCCAGAGTATGAGTAATGTGGCACCACTGCTGTCTAGCTCGGCCTCTCTGCTGGGGAGAGAATGCAGCTTACGCTCCACAGTGAAGACAGAGGCGGGTTGTTTCCCTCTGGCCTTTTAGATTTCACTACCTGCGGTTGTAGTATAGAATCACCCACAACATTTTATTGAGGTATAAGAATAAATTCATGCTAAAGGCTTTAAGAAGACTATCCCCCTCAAAATAAACCATATTGTCAATTGAATTGCCTAATATCTTTGAAATGTAATAATCAATGATATAACAAAAACTGAAGATTATAGGAGACACATAAAAGTTATCCAACAAAACCCACTATATTGCTTAATATTTTTGGCAAGTTATGCTTTTTGTAAAAATAGCTAGAAAGTTATTATTCATTAAGTGGAATTAAAAATTTATATTTTACCATACAAAGCCAGAAATTAAGTGCAATTAGAAAATAGATCATTACACCAATCCCAGTTATGTTTCCTATGATGTTCAGATAGACAATAAAATACAGACTGTCTGTAAAGAACTGGGATATGGCTGGCTTACTGCTTCAATAGATAATTTCCTGGTCGCCAAGAAAAACTGTCTCATGATATATTATCCTTGGCAAAGACATTTATATATTTAAGGCCAGTTTTTTTTCTGTATATGCACTATGTTAGAACTATGAGGTAAACTTCAGGTTGTGTTCCTTAGGGAGTGCTCAGACATCATGCAAAGATTTCTATTAATGAACTTGATCAATAAACTCTATAATGTATAAAAATAGAAGTAAATAAAAAAATTACTCTTCAGAAATCAGTGTATTCTACTAAGGTTACAGGACATCAAATAAGCGCAGTCATAACATTAGCATGCCTTGATGTCTTTCTTTTTAGCTTAAGGAAAACAGATTCCAATTTTATAGATGATATGAGCACAGCTAGAAAAATGAGTAAATATCCTTTGTTACCAAAAGATTTTTATCAGTTAAAAGCTGTTAAGAGTATTATCTTCTCAGGAGGCTTCCCTGGTACTCCAATGTTACTCCAGTTCAGGAGGTGCAGGTTTGATTTCTGATCCAGGAGCTGGGATCTCACAAGCCTCATGGCCATAAAGTGAAAGTGAAGTCACTCAGTCATGTCCGACTCTTTGCGACTGTAGCCTACCAGGCTCCTCTGTCCATGGGATTTTCCAGGCAAGAATACTGGAGTGGGTTGCCATTTCCTTCTCCAATGGCCATAAAGCCAGAATATAAACAACAGAAGCAAACAAGAATATAAAGAACAGAAGCAGTATTTCAACAAATTCAATAAAAACTTTAAAAAATAATCCACATCAAGAAATACATATATATTATATATAAGAATATAATATATATATATATAAAAGAATATTATCTTCTTAAAGATGTTTTCAATTTTACCTTATTTCAGTTTGTGAATGTCCAGTTCTACTCTTTTGTTATCCTCATTGGCCACTTGCTATGTCACTTTTTCTTCGTGTTTACTTAAATTTTCTTTCTTTGAGTATCTGGTCTTTTCTAGTCATGTCTCCAGACTCATAAATTTTCATGAGACAATGAAATTTATAAATATATAATTCTGGTACCATTTGATCAGGCACCAGCTCATACAGGATGCTCATAATGAGAACTTAAGATCTGCAATGCAAAAAGGACTTCTTTGAATAAGGATAGCTTCAAGAGACATGTATTTTTCCTTCATGTGAAATATCTTCACATGTGAAGATATTAAGCAAAGAGTCATGAAAGTAAACCAAGCCTAGTTTCAGACCAAAGTCTATGAATATAACATTTTCAAACTTGAGCTCTAAAGTTGACTTGCTATGAAACTCTGGTCATTTTTACCTAGTCTCCTGAGGAGAATTTACAGGTGTTTGAGTCTTATGACTTTCTCTTCATGCTTTTGTTTAGTTGCTAAGTCGTGTCTGACTGTTTTGCAACCCTATGGACTATAGTCTGCCAGGCTCCTCTGTCTATGGGATTCCCATGCCTATCTAGATACTAAAAATTAATAAACCTTCAGGAAATCTATCATTTTTTGTCATAGTAAATGATGAAATACACATAATATTAAGTAAACTATACAACAATATCATCTTTATCAAACCTAATAAAACATTAGATTGCTTTGATCTGGGACCATTAAATCAGTTTCCAAAATTTATCTAAATATAACTAAGTTTGAGGCATGAAAGCAAAGAGACCAAGGTTAAAACTTTCAACAGATAGGCAGTAAACAAATGCAAAAAGAAGTGATTACAAAATGAAATACATATTAATATGAGAATTCTGTAGATCGCCATGATGGAGAATAAGGGAAATGTTATCACTCAAATATGTCTCGAGGAGGTGATATCTAAGCTGAAGTGAATGATAAGATGGACCCAATCATGGCAGAATCATGTGGACAAATACTGAGTCAGGAAGAGTCTGGAGTGCTGGAGGATCTGAACCAAAGTCTGAGCAACTGAAAAACAGTGAAAACCTAAAGGATGCTAAAAAAGTGAGATGGCGAGTAAATAATGCAGAGGATTAAGGGCCATGGTTGGACTTCCCAGATGATGCTAGTTAGTGGTAAAGAATTTGCCTGCCAGGGCAGGAGATGCAAGAGACACGACTTTGATCCTTGGGTTGGGAAGATCCCCGGGAGCAGGAAATGGCACCCCACTCCAGTATTCTTGCCTGGGAAATTCCATGGGCAGAGGAGCCTGGCGGGCTATAGTCCATGGGGTCGCAAAGAGTTAGATGCAACTGAGCACACAGCACAAAGGCCATGGTAAAGTGCTTGTACTCCATACTCTATAAACATTTTAATTTCCCAGAAATTGCCATGTTTTCTATTGTCACGCTTCTTTCCACGTGCTGTTCTTTCCTAGCCACCCTCTATGCCTGATGATATTTCTCCTCAAAACATTCTGTTTTATTTTAAAATTAATTCTATGCTCCTACTTTATATTCTAATAAACCACCCCCCTTTCTGGCCTCAGTGTGACACTTACCATACTATACTGTAAATCACATATTTGTCTAAATCCATAGGCTATGATTTTTTTCAGTGGGGAATTTCATGTTAACCTTTCTTTTTTCAGCATCTAGCACAATGAATAGCACATAGCAAATGCCTGGCAAATATTTGTAGAACAAATGTATTCATTTCTTAGTGTCAGCTCTGCCTCAATGCATTTCATTCAATGTTAAGCTTGTTCAGCTCTCGAAATGTCAATCATCCCCAGAGCCAGGCAGCAGCGTTAGACATGGTGATTGCTCTCCTAAGTGCCTTCATTTCCAGCTGGGATCCTGGACCTGGTACTGAAGCCAAGCTACAAGTGACCTAATTAGTCCTTTGGTTATTTCCAAAAAAATTTGAGAATAATCAAGAACTGGGATGGCCAAAAACTGGCGCATGCAGCATTTGATGAAAGCTGAAATGTTTAGGATGCCAGATGCAAGTCTTTTAGACAGTATCAATAGTTTCCAAAACAAAGTAGTTTGCATTTTAATTGTTTTCTGGAACTTTTATCAACAAAATATGTTCATTGACTAATCAGATCTTTGTAGCAGATTAGAAATTAACAGTGTGTTGGCCACAGAAATAAGACACAGAATCTCTCTGGCCCTGCTTTGAAAGAATTTCTGACAGAATTCAGCCAGATGCTGTGTATCTTTTTCCAGAGTGCAATTTCAGGGCTAACTAACAGTGAGCTGCTCTTAGATACCAAGCTTCTAATCAATGTCAGGGCGTGGATGCTAAGAAGGCAACCTTCCCAGAGGAATCAGTACTTAATGGAACTTTGACAGGCTTTCAGTGCTCTTTTCTAAAGGCTCATCTCTTGCTTCACAGTCACGGTTTGTTGGTGAGTTTGATGGCTGATGTCACAGATAAGTGTAACTAATACCTCATGAAAGTGTTAGCTGCTCAGTTTTCTTGAATTCTTTGCAACCCCATGGACTTTTGGCCTGCCAGGCTCCTCTGTCCAAGGAATTCTCCAGACAGTAATACTGGAGTGGGTAGCCAATCTCTTCTCCCGGGGATCTTCTTGATCCACATCTCCAGCATTGCAGGCAGATCCTTTACCATCTGAGCCACCAAGGGAGCCCCAACTAATACCTTGTTAGTATCTTATTTATCCAGGGGAAAAAAGCCAGGAACAAGACACTCTTTAAATAAGACCACTTTAATGGAGTGGCTAATGAGTTTAAAGTTTAGCACCATATAGTTCAGAGAATGAGTGACTGTTACTAAGAAACAATATTCAAATCTTTTGAACACTTCTGCAGGTGGCAAAAACATAATATGAGGGGAGAATTTTTTGGAAGGGGATTTACATATCATTTTGAAGCATTGAAATGGCTACTGAAATTCAAAATATTTATTTACTTGTAAGGAAAGCAGAAGTCTATATTCAAATATACAATTGAATAAACTATATTATATGCCTACTTTCACAGATCCTATTGTTGTTACTCACCCACCAGTGTAGGTCCCCAACAAGGGTTCCTTGTTTGTTTTTTTGCCCAGGTGTCTCTGGTGCCAAGACAGGGTTCAGTTCAGAAGCATTGTTGTGTTTAGTCAAGTCGTGTCTGACCCTTTGATACCCTGTAGACTGTAGCCCACCACTTTCCTCTGCCCTTGGGATTTCTCAAGCAAGAATACTGGAATGGGTTGTCATTTTCTTCTCCAGGGGATATTCTCAACCCAGGGATTGAACTCATGTCTCCTGCATTGGCAGGTGGATTCTTAACTTCTGAGCTACCAGGGAAGCTCCTCAGAAGCTTAGGAAAGCTTAATTTTTGATTAAAGAATGGAGAGCTGCAAGCTCTTGCTCTAGAGCACAAGTTCTCTGTGACAGGCAGCAAGCGTAGCGGCTTTAAACGTTTTTGGCAGCATGAAGGAGTTCTCGCGAGATTGGGTTTGGTTGTGTTGCTCTTGATTAGTTCAGTCTGAAGTGCTGCACCAGGTGCAGCTTCTCGGCACACGGCCCTGTTGCGGCCATCTTGAACTGCATTGTAGTGCTCCTGCTGCTGTTGCTGCTGCTGCTGCTAAGCTGCTTCAGTCGTGTCCGACTCTGTGCGACCCCAGAGACTTCAGCCTACCAGGCTCCTCCGTCCATGGGATTTTCCAGGCAAGAGTACTGGAGTGGGGTGCCATTGCCTTCTCCAGCTTTGTAGTGCAGAGTGCTTCTATACACAGCCCTCTGAGCTGAGGTGTAAAGGAAAAAAAAACAAACAAACAAGGTTAGACTTCATTACTGAGATGTCTTGGAGTGAATGGGCTTATAATATTTGTTTCTGTCAATGAGTAATAAATACTGCCTAGTTTTGGGGACAACAGAACCAAGAAACAGCTTGAGAATCCAAATGGACAAAAAATAACTGAGCAATATTAGAACCAAAATGGTTAAAGACCATGAATGTTGATTTTTCAAAAACAACTGACATTTGAAGAAAGCCAGGTCTTCTTGGAATTACTTGTGTAAAAGAGGAAAGTCAATATAGTTGTGCCCATGAATAAAAACTTTTAGTTGCTTAAACATCAGAGGCCTAAACCTTTTTCTTGGGCTTGTGTGTACAAATGTTTTCATTGTCATCACAGAATTGCTTAATACCAGATGAAGAGGATAAAAAAGGAGCTTAGAAAATTAAATGCAAATATCTAGGGTAATCCAGTTTTTAGTTGTTCATTTTTAACTTTTGTATTCATTCAATTATTTCTTCCCTGTCACAGTTTAAACATTCCAGTACAGTCCTAAAGATTCACTCTACTTCACTGAAAACGCCAGTGATTCCATAAAGCTACTTCTGATAGGTCTTTACGTTTTTCTTTATTAAACTAAATCTTTACTTTATGTCTTTATTGTGTGTATACATTCACTGTAGCCATTAACTGAGCATTTAAATAGTATATATTGATCTTCAAGATTAAAGCTTAAATGTATTTATCTAAAATTCTGAACTCACTTCAGCCAGAAGATAAGTGCATATTTTAGATGAACACCCCAACTTCTTTTCTTTTCTTTACTGTACTAGAGCACATGCCTGCTCCATAGAAACTTTTTCCCCTTTTATTTTTACCTTTTATTTCTTTTCCAGGAGAAGATTAAGACATTGTAGGGCTTGAAGCACATACATTTCAGGGGTCCCATTGAAGAAAAAGAATACAGCATTACAAAGTAAAAGCATAACTGAATATTTATTTATAAATAAAATGAAATCACACAAACCACAAACTCTAAAAAGTTGAAAAATATTAATATTTCATATAATCTAGAAAATACAAGTATTGTTATTTAATTTCCATAAAGCACTCTGTTGCTATTAGCTGTCATGTGCTTTTAGTCTCTCTTAATTTGAAACAATTTCTCTATCTTAGTCTTTCATAATCTTAGCATTTTGGGGGAGTCCAACTGATTGTATGGTAAATCCTCGACTTTGTCTGACAGTTTCTTTTAAATGACTGAAACATTTCTTGATTGTGACAGTACTATAGATATCTTTGTTTTATTCTACTCTATTATTATTCCTACAATATTTGCAGCCCTGGATGAGAGAACACAAGCAATGTATTTAGCACAGAATTTGGCTTCTTCATGTTACTCAGTGAATAGTAGTTCTCTCCATTTTTATATGTGCTGTTAAATTTCTGTCAGAGTTATAGATTTTGTTCAGTTTGGCTACTTTCTGCATCACTCCGGGGGAGTTATTTATTATTGCTGAAGTAAGCTTTTGATATCTTCTCAAAGTCTCATTCTTGAACTCTTTGCTAACTGAAGCACTTCACTGTGTTCTCAGGCCTTTGATCCTATGAAAATACATACTCTCAGTATCCCATAACATCTTACGTGTTTTGACATTTATCCCATGCTCTTTCCTGTGTGTGTTCTACAGGCTTTTTTCCTTGACTGCATTCTTTTTTCTCTATTTCCTTGAAACATGCTCTGCTATAGACTGAATGTTTATGTCCCCTCAGAATCCATGTGTTGTATCACCAATCTGTGATGTAATGGTATTAGGATGTGGGGCATTTGAAAAGTAATAATGGTTTAAATGTGATGATGTAGGTAGAACTCCATTACAAGATTAGTGCCCTTCCAAGAAGAGGAAGATAGCACCAGAGCTTCCTTTCTTCACTGTGTGAGGATATAAGAAGGTGTCTTTCTGCTAACCAGGAAGAGGGCCCTCATGAGAAACTAAATCTATCAGCACCTTGATCTTGAACTTCCCAACCTCCAGAACTATGAGAAATAAACGCCTGTCATTTAAGACACTCCCTTTGTAGTATTTTGTCATAGCAGTCTGAGCTATGATATGTGCTATATTTTCAGTTATTATTAATTTGTCTTTTTTTAACCTTGTGTTCTCTCTCCCACCATTTAATTCACCATATAGAAATAGAGGTTTTAGTCTTCTCTCTTCTCATTTTTGCTCTGTGTACTCTGATTCTGTGCATCCTTCGGCCAGAAGTTTGGGAATCTCATTTTATTTTTCCCTATATGTTTTGAATAGTTCTTTCAATTTTTCTATGACCTACATGCCCATGCAAAGAGTTATGTTCATAGCAGCTGTGATGCCACATTCCCAAAGTGGAGATATTCTTTCTCAGTTTATTTCATGTCTTCACACCCATGTGATTTATCAACACCTGCTTTTAATGCATATGAAGGACTTTTGGTTGAGAATATATTTTATGAAAGGTCAAAAGTATTTTCCATGGGCAATAAGTACTTAGGTAAAAATATACCAAATATTTGTTGAATTTGACTTGCTACTGATCTGCTACTCCACTCTCTGCCTGCGTGTCTATATCTCTAATGTTTTCTGAGCTAGCCTATTTATGTATCAAAGGCCTAGTTAGTTATACACTATTTTGTTCCAAAAATACATAAAGGAAATTTACAGTTTATAATAATACATAAAATAGCATAAGAATAGATGGGAGAAAAAAAATTTTTTTAAAGGCAGGAACATATAATGAATCCTAAAATGAGGCTAATACAAAAAAAATCATAAAGCATAGTACCTTGTAATCTAATTATAATGCTCTTTGTGATTAAAGTTATTTCTCCTTATGGTACCTTAAATGGTCTTTAGAGTTCTCTTTGGAGGAATTTTCTTTTAATATATTCCATTTATTCATACTGTAAGTGTGATACTAGTGGCAAATGAGGACTGGCTGCTTTTACTCTTCAAGTAATTCACAGAAGTATTTCCTCATTGACTATGTGAGTGAAGGAAGACAGAATCATTGAGAGAATTTCTGAGATGCATGTCTCATTCCCCTGGCATGAGGGGAAAGTGCTTAGTTAACATGTGAAGAGAGATGATATACTGTAACACTCAGGTTTGCATTTCTCTTTCTCTGTGCAATTAGAGACACAACATCTACAGAAGAGTGAAATTGTTATGGCAGGAATGTGAAGATAAAGATAAAGATCCAGTCAATATTTTGTCTCAGAATTCCAAAATAGGTTCTGAGCCAGATCAGTTATCTGTTATTCTGAAAGTCACAACTTTTGATTAAAAAAAGCATTTAATCAGAGGAAAAAATAATTTGACCAGAGGAAAATGAGGAAGTCAAATTATCTGATTGGATATTAGTATGGACACTGATCTCAGGAAGAGTAGGTAAGCATTATCCTGCCTGGGAAGAGGAAAGAACTGCCTGGTCAGTAGGGCGAGCAATAAAGTGACTGGATCTGAGAGATTATGTGAACAGACAAAGTCAGCACTGTGGGGTTTCTCTACATGCTTTTGCTCAAATCAAAGAGTTGAGTTAAGATAGCTGTACACTGTCCAATGCCATGGAAGCTAGTACAGTATTTTGCCAGTTCTGAGGAGCCATGATAGCTGTTCTGGTTGTATCTAGTGAAAGCTAGCATCAGGCGCCTCCTGCCTGTTGCTTATGAATCGTTCGTCAGAGTAGTGCCTACCTAAATTTTAAGAATTGCTGAGCCATTCTTATTAAATTACCCTATGTTGGTATATCATTTTGATTTAAATTTGAACAAAGAATGATTTTTTTTTTTGCACAGAAAGGAATAAAAGAAAAGCACCAATTTCTAGGGGAATGGATATGTGTAGCCCTGTTTCAAAGAGAGAGAATCTGTTTTCATGACAGTATACTATTATAGTTGCTGTGAGGTCTAATACTAAGTAGTTTCTATGATATCTTCCCAAAATTTACATGCAAATATTTTTAGGCAATGTTGGCGATTCACTGCTTAGATAAACACCAGTGGGAGGTCTTTCCCCTTGTGGAGCTTACAGTCTTATTGAGATGGTACACATTAAACTAATCATTGTGTCAATAAACATACAATTCACACTTACATAAGTTCTCAAAAAGGAAGTTTTATGTTGCTCTCTGAAAGTATATGTTATACATACACTAAATAAACTAACGTGTATTTAGTTTAAAATGAGAGGCTCAAGGAATATGGTTACTTATGAAAAGGATTTAGAGTTAATTGAGGATAGTGGCATTGGATGGGACAAGAGTGGGGTTGGAGAAGGGAAGAATGTTGCAAGCAGCAGAGGAGGGCTTAGCAAAGGTCTTGCAGTGAATAGAAAGTATTGAATATAAGACTCTTAAAAAAAGCCAAAGTGTCTCAAGCCCCAAGATGAGGAGGAAGTTATGGCAGTTATGTCAAGTCCTGAAAACTTGATAGAGGCCAATGAAAGACTTCTCATGCCAGGTTATTTATCCTAGAAGTGATGTGAAGCTGTTGATGTGTTTTAAACACCAGAATGACATGGTTATATCTGCATTTTGAAGGTAATCATTCTGTGTCTTATAATTTGTGGAAAACAGATTGGTGAGAGGGGCCAAAATGGATGGAGGGAAATGAATTATGATTCTGGAGGAAGATTCTTAGTGAGAGATGATAATAGTTTAGGCTAAGGAGGTACACATGACAACAGACTAAAAGGTATTAGGAGGCATAATAATTATTTCACCCATCATCCAAAGACACTTTTTAGATACCCAAAATATAGATGTTTGAATATATGGATCTGGAGACCAAAAGAGAGGTCTGGAATGAATATATGCTTTGTAAAGTCATAGCACAGATGGAAAATGAAGCCGGGATATAGATGCACTCCCATACAGAAAGAGTGAGGAGTGCATTCCCATACAGAAAGAATGAGGAGTGCATAAAGAGGAGGCCAGAACCTCAGAAATTCTAACCTTAACTATAAAGCTTTGTCTATTTGGGAGAAGTATAATGGGTATCCATTAAATACCATCACTCTTTAATGCTTTATTGCTTATAAAAGTGAAGTCGCTCAGTTGTGTCTGAGTCTTTGCAACCCCTTGGACTGTAGCCTAACAGGCTCCTCCGTCCATGGGATTTTCTAGGGAAGAATACTGGAGTGGGTTGTCATTTCCTTCTCCAGGAGATCTTCCCAAGACAGGGATTGAACCTGGGTCTCCCACATTGTAGGCAGACACTTTACCATCTGAGCCACCTAGCAAATTCTTTCCTATATTCTCTAAACTTATTATTTCTTTTATATTATTATCAAATGTTTCACCTTTAACATTTTTGTCTATTGTATACTATTCTTTCTATGATTTCTATCGATTTATGTAAAGTAAGGGGAAAAAAATGTTACTCCTTGGAAGTAAAGTTAAGACCAACCTAGACAGCATATTAAAAAGCAGAAACATTACTTTGTCAACAAAAGTTCGTCTAGTCAAGGCTATGGTTTTTCCAGCAGTCATGTATGGATGTGAGAGTTGGACTATAAAGAAAGCTGAGAGCCAAAGTATTGGTGCTTTTGAACTATGGTGTTGGAGAAGACTCTTGAAGAGTCCCTTGGACTGCAAGGAGATCCAATCAGTCCATCCTAAAGGAAATGAGTCCTGGGTGTTCATTGGCAGGACTGATGTTGAAGCTGAAACTCCAATATTTTGGCCACCTGATGGGAAGAGCTGACTCATTTGAAAAGACCCTGATTTGGAAAGGTTGAAGGCAGGAGGAGAAGGGGACAACAGAGGATGAGATGGTTAGATGGCATCACCGACTCAATGGGCATGAGTTTGGGTAAACTCCAGGAGTTGGTGATGGACAGGGAGGCCTGGCGTGCTGCAGTTCATGGGGTTGCAAAGAATTGGACATGACTGAGTGACTGGACTGAACTGAACCGAAGGGGATATATTTATATCTGTATGTCTTTAATTCTTCACCATGCAATGATGCCTAAGTCTTTAAAATTTCAAGATATGCACTTTTAATTACACTTTAGCACCTTCCATTCTATTCCTCTCATATCCAGCATTGTATAGTGATGCTTCTCATTTCTGTTGATGAAAGGAATGGCAATTCTTGCCTAAGCCCTTCAGAGGTGCTGCCATCGCACCTGTTGCTTGTCCATAACTGAGGCTAGATACGCTGGTCATTTCAGACACACTCCTTTCAAAACAAAGTCTGTACCATCACTTGTCACAGAAGCTGCTTGCCTCCAGTGTTGTCACATACGTTGCTTTCGCAATAGCAGACTAAAATAGTTTTACTTGTACTTTTATTGTATCCTTTTGGCCTAAGATTCAAGCAAGAACACAAAGGGCTAAGCCAAGTGATATGACTGGCTGCTGATGACAGTACTTTATTAGGAATTGTTTCCTCACATCTGTCCCTAATACTGATCAGTTACTCACCTTGCAGGATATTGTACAAATTGATTTTGTGTTTCCAGAGAGACTTCTTTCCAGGTTAACTTTTGAGAGCCTTTTGTAGATAGGTCCCAGGAAAGCATTCTCTACAAGCTGTCAGAAAACGATAGAATCCTTGCATTACTCAGCTAAGTCAGCAGTTAACTTACTTATTAACTCACTGTAAATTATAAAACTTAAAATCACTCTTCATTTGAAGAAAGAATGCTTATTCTAAAACCCATTAGAGAACTTCACTATGCTCTGTGATGAATAGAGGTCTGGAATGGGGAGGATGGGGCTCAAGAGGGAGGGGATACATGTAACCTTAAAGCTAATTCACGTTGTTGTATAGCAGAAACCAACATAACAAAAATTATTTAATCTATGAGTTTCTTTCTTTTGTATATGAAGTTGTTTTTGTTTTGTTTTTACTTTTTAATAAATCATTAACATACACAAAAAATGTATGGACCTTAAATGTGTATAAAACTGCCACAAACATTCTTACACACTTTTTGGGGGAGTGTCATATAGACTCATTTTTTTTTTTTTTTGAAAACACGTCTAGGTCTAAAATTGGTGACTAACAGGGTAAGTGTAGGCTTGAATCTCTAAGGAATTTCCACTTTGTACAAGTGTTATACCATTATAAACTCTCACTAACAATATTTAAGGATTCAAGGGACCATATATCCCCAGATGCATTTGGTATTTTCAATCTTTTCAAAATTAGTCAACTTAGTAGGAGGGAAATGGTACCTAATGGCTTTTCATTTATATATTTTTGAGTATTAATGATACTGAACACCTTGTTTGCGCTTGTTAGTCATTCATGCATCTTGTAAAGTTTCTGTTAAAATGTTTTGCCCATTTTAAAATTTAGGGGGCTGTAGGATTTTCTTACATATTCTGGATATGTCCTTTGTCAAACATATGTCCTTTGTCAAATATTTCCTCTCAGACTGTGACTCCACTATTAGTTTTCTTAAAGATATCTTTTGATAAGCAGACTTCACATTGAATATGTACAACTTACCAGCTTTTATTTTTGTGGTAAATGCTTTTTGTGTCCTAAGAAATCATTTCCTACCCAAATAGTTATGAGAAAATACTCTAATATTTTTTCTTATAAGATTTATAATTTTAATTTATATGTTAGGTTAGTGATCCATTTCAAATTAGTATTTAGTTATGGCATGAGACAGGAAGTGATAATATTTTTATAATGCATTCAGTTATTCAAATATTTTTTCCTTAACAAAGGTTTTCCTTTTCCTATTAACTTCCTTTGGTGCCTTTGTGAAAAATCAATTGAACATATACACATAGACTCATTTCTGTACTCTCTCTTTCTGACTGATCTATTTAACTATCCTGAGAAAATTACCAAATTATCTTGATTACAGTAGCTTAAAATAAACTTTGAAGTCAGGTAGGATAGGTCTTGATCTTTCTTTAAACTGGATTAAAAAAAATAGTTGCTTCAATGATAGAATGAAAGAAGCTAGACAGTTTTCTCTCTCATAAAGAATTTTACAGATGACAGCTGTTGTTAGAGTTAAGTGGAAGACAGTACTGAATGGCTAAGAGCATATATATTTTTTATGAATAAAGATTATATCTTCTGCTTGCTAAATGAGGATGCTTTAACATTGAGGATGTTGTATCTGTGTGTCTTTGTTTCAGCATGTGTTAGTGATAGTAATCACATTAATCTCATGAGGCGGGCAACATTAAGAAAACTAAGATCATGGCATCTGGTCCCATCACTTCATGGCAAATAGATGGGGAAACAGTGTCAGACTTTATTTTGGGGGGCTCCAAAATCACTGCAGATGGTGACTGCAGCCATGAAATCAAAAGACGCTTACTCCTTGGAAGGAAAGTTATGGCCAACCTAGATAGCATATTGAAAAGCAGAGACATTACTTTACCAACAAAGGTCCGTCTAGTCAAGGCTATGGTTTTTCCAGTAGTCATGTATGGATGTGAGAGTTGGACAGTGAAAAAGGCTGGGCACCGAAGAACTGATGCTTTTGAACTGTGGTGTTGGAGAAGACTCTTGAGAGTCCCTTGGACTGCAAAAAGATCCAACCAGTCCATCCTAAAGGAGATAAGTCCTGGGTGTTCATTGGAAGGACTGATCTTGAAGCTGAAACTCCAATACTTTGGCCACCTAATGTGAAGAGCTGCCTCATTGGAAAAGACACTAATGCTGGGAAAGATTGGGGGCAGGAGAAGGGGGCGACAGGGGATGAGATGGCTGGATGGCATCACCGACTCGATGGACATGGGTTTGGGTGGACTCCCAGAGTTGGTGATGGACAGGGAGGCCTGGCGTGCTGCAATTCATGGGGTCGCAAAGAGTCAGACACGACTGAGCTACTGAACTGAACTGAACTGAATAGATGCTAGCTAAGCACTTAGAAAAATGTCTGGCACATTGTAAGTGCTAAATAAATATTTCCTGTTGTATTACTTATCTATGGAGCATAACAATTTTCCCCAAAACTTAATGCCTTAAAGCAACAGTTTTGTGAGTCAGGCTCTTCTGCACAGTCTAACTTGGTCCTTTTCTTCTCTCACAAGACTGCATTCAAAATGTCAGCTAAAGCTGGGGAATCATGTATAGGCTTGACTAGGAAAGGGATAACTTCCAATATCACTTACCATAGTCGTTGGCAGGAATTAGCTCCTCCTTGGTTGTTAGACTAAAGTCCTCTGTTCATTGCTGCTTGTTGGCCTGAGGCTGTCTTCAGTTCCTTGTTGCGTTTTGCTTCATCAAAGTGTGTAAGTCAGAAGGCAACAAAGAGAAAGTCAGGTAGCAAGATGGAAGTCATACTCTTCTGTTACCAAATCATAGAAGTGACACCCCATTGCCTTTGCTGTATTCCATTTGTCACTGGGTCTAGCCTACACTAAAGGGGATAGATTATAGAAGGATGTGAATGCCAGGAGGCAGGAATGCTTCGGAGCCCTCTTAAAAGTCTGCCTACGATACCTATATATAAGCACTTAAAAATATTTAAGATTCTTATTTTCACAACTTTGAATAATAATTTTATGCACAAAAGAAAAATTAGATGATTTTATATAATGTTAGGCAAATATTGCAATATATGTTAAGGGAGTATAATATACATAATAGGGAAGTATACAGCAGTTAAAATCATATTTAAATCCCTAAGATAGACACTACTGCCCTAATGGTACCCTTTTTTTTTTCTTTTTCAGTTTCAGTAATGACTGTTTAGTTTTGTGTTGCAGCTTTCAGTACTTAATCTATGACTTTTTCTATAATGTGATATTTTCTCATCTTGTCATTAAGAAATTTAAAATTTTCTTTTAGTTTTTAAAAGGTTAACTTTCCTCTCTTGATGCATTATTATTTTGATATGTTTCAAATATATTTTATAGTTTTAAGGTTGCCAGTGTGCTCATTTTCACCTATGCAAGCCAAAGATTTTGTGCCCTCATAGAAAACATAATGATTTATTCATGGGTAATTAAACTCATTTGTGTATTTTATGACTACATTTAGTTTTTTTTCTTTTAACTACCTGTGACATTTTTGAGGGAGGAAAATGTTCTAATACAAGTTCTACTGGTCCATAATTCTGTGTATAGACACAGAAGTTCAGGACAAATTAGACAACATTCAGTGATTCTGGAAAAGGATTATTTTAATGTTTATTAATTTGAGTTAGAGGTTTGTACTTTAGAATTCTCAGGTGAATACTATCCTGTGCCACAGATTTATTACAATTTTGTACTCAACTTGCCATTCTAGGATTTCTGCTTTTGATAACTTTGGTCTCATGTCTTTATCTATAAGGAATAAATAAGCCCAAGGATATTTTTCACTGCTGTAAGAAAACTGTCTTGAACATCATTTTTCTGTGAGGATGTCCCACTGTATGAAAACATAGGCAATATATGATAACCCAGTTATTGTCTTTAGAATTTTAAGAATAATAGTTATTTCTTGTATTGGAATAGATGCTTTGCATGAGCAGAGTGCATTGTAGTCCAGTTTATCTGTTTCAACAAACATGTAAGTAAGTTCATTTAGTGGTGGTATGCTGTGACCCAACTTTATAGGTAAAGAATTTTCAACTCATGGTAAGACTGAACCAAACAGATATTTTAATTCTTAAACAGTTGTATCAACTTTATTTTTTGAGCACATATAGCCTGGGTCCATAAGGTAATATTAAATATACATATATTTCTACTTGTTCATTGTGGTAGGGATTTGAATGAAAACTGACATTTTCCAGTTCTGTGGCCATTGCTGAGTTTTCCAAATTTGCTGACATATTGAGTGCAGCACTTTCACAGTATCATCTTTTAGGATTTGAAATAGCTCAACTGAAATTTCATCACCTCCACTAGATTTGTTCAAAGTGATGCTTCCTAAGGCCCACTTGACTTCACATTCCAGGATATCTGGCTCTAGGTGAGTGATCATGCCATTGTGGTTATCTGGGTAGTGAAGATCTTTTTTGTATAATTCCTCTGTGTATTTTTTCCACCTCTTCCTAATATCTTTTGCTTCTGTTAGGACCATAACATTTCTGTCCTTTATTGCGTCCATTTTTGCATGAAATGTTCCCTTGATATATCTAATTTTCTTGAAGTGATCTCTAGTCTTCCTCATTCTATTGTTGGCCTCTATTTCTTTGCATTGATTACTTAGGAAAGCTTTCTTATCTCTCCTTGCTATTCTTTGGAACACTGCATTCAGATGGTATAGCTTTCCTTTCCTCCTTTGCTTTTCCTTTCTCTTTTCTCAGCTGTTTGTAAGGCCTCATCAGACAACCATTTTGCCTTTTTGCATTTCTTTTTCTCAGGAATGGTCTTGATCACTGCCTCCTGTAAAATGTCATGAATCTCTGTCCATAGTTCTTCAGGCACTCTGTCTATTAGATCTAATCTCTTGAGTCTCTTTGTCACTTCCACTGTATAACCGTAAGAGATTTGATTTAGGTCATACCTGAATGGTCTAGTGGTTTTCCCTTTCTTCAATTTCAGTCTGAATTTGGCAATAAGGAGTTCTTGATCTGAGCCACAGTCAGCTACTGGTCTTGTTTTTGCTGACTGTATAGAGCTTCTCCATCTTTGGCTGAAAAGAACGTAATCCATTTGATTTCGGTATTGACTATCTTGTGATGTCCATGTGTAGAGTCTTCTCTTGTGTTGTTAGAAGAGGGTGTTTGCTATGACCAGTGCATTCTCTTGGCAAAACTCTATTAGCCTTTGCCCTGTTTTGTTTTGTACACTAAGGCCAAATTTGCCTGTTACTCCAGGTATCTTGTCACTTCCTACTTGTGCATTCCAGTCTCCTATAATGAAAAGGACATCTTTTTTGGGTGTTAGTTCCAGAAGTTCTTGTAGGTGTTCATAGAACTGTTCAACTTCAGTTTCTTCAGCATTATTGGTGGGGGCATACACTTGGTTTACTGTAGATTGAATGGTTTGCCTTGGAAACAAACAGAGATTATTCTATCATTTTGAGATTGCTACTGAACAATTGCACTCATCTCACACTCTAGCAAAGTAATGCTCAGAATTCTCCAAGCCAGACTTCAACAGTACATGAACCATGAACTTCCGGATGTTCAAGCTGGATTTAAAAAAGCAGAGGAACCTGAGATCAAAATGCCAAATCTGTTGGATCATCGAAAGAGCAAGAGTTCCAATAAAGCATCTACTTCTGCTTTATTGACTACACCAAAGCCTTTGACTGTGTGGATCACAACAAACTGTGTAAAATACTTCAAGAGATGGGAATACCAGACCACCTGACCTGCCTCATGAGAAATATGAATGCAAGTCAAGAAGCAACAGTTAGAACTTGACGTGGAACAACAGACTGGTTGCAAATCAGGAAAGAAGTATGTCAAGGCTGTGTGTTGTCACCCTGCTTATTTAACTTATATGCATTGTACATCATGTGAAATGCATGGTTGGATGAAGCATAAGCTGGAATCAAGATTGCTGGGAGAAATATCGATAACTTCAGATATGCAGATGACACCACCCTTATGGCAGAAAGCAAAGAACTAAAGAGCCTCTTGATAAAAGTGAAAGAGGAGAGTGAAAAAGTTGAAAGTTAAAACTCAACATTCAGAAAACTAAGATCATGGCATCTGGCCCCATCACTTCATGGCAAATATACGGGCAAACAGTGGGGACAGTTACAGAGTATTTTTTGGGGGGGGCTCTAAAATCATTGCAGATGGTGAATGCAACCCTGAAATTAAAAGATGTTTGCTCCCTGGAAGAAAAACTATGTCCAACTTCAACAGCATACTAAAAAAGCAGAGACATTACTTTTCCAACAGTGGTCCATCTAGTAAAATCTATGGATTTTCCAGTAGCCATGTGTGAGTTGGACTATAAAGAAAGCTGAACGCCAAAGAACTGATGCTTTTGAACTGTGGTGTTGGAGAAGACTCTTGAGAGTCCCTTGAACTGCAAGGAGATCCAACCAGTCCATCCTAAAGGAAATCAGTCCTGAATCTTTATTGGAAAGACTCATGCTGAAGTTCAAACTCCAACACTTTGGACACCTAATGCAAAGAACTGACTCATTAGAAAAGACACTGATGCAGGAAAACGTTGATCGCAAGAGGAAAAGGGGATGACAGAGGATGAGGTGGTTGGGTGGCATCACCATCTCAATTAACATGAGTCTGAGTAAGCTCCAGAAGTTGGTAATGGGCAGGGAAGCCTGGAGTGCTGCAGTCCATGGGGTCACAAAGAGTCAGACACGAGTAAGCCACTGAACTGAACTGAACTGATCGCAGTAGGGACAATGATGATGTATCTTGGCAATAACAACCAGAATTCATAAGAATAAAATCATATATATATTTGATCATTCATTCATTCAATATTGAAATACTTAAAAATAGTTAGAGGATACCTCAACAACACGCAAATAGGAAAGCAAATATCCCAGACATCATGGAAAATATACTGTATTTAGGAAAGAATGCCAATAAATAAAAAATTAGAAAGAAAAATGATTGGGTCAGAAGCTGATCTACATTATGAAAAGAGAAAGATAGAAGTATAAAGACTACTGAGAATGTTTGATATTAAGTTTATATTATTCTTTACAAAGATCTTACTCTTTTTTTCAAATTTATTCTTAAGCATTTAAGATTTATTTACAATTCCATGTATATCATTTATCTTAATTCTCTATCAAATTTTCTGATAAGAAAGCACTGATATTTTTATATTTATGCTTTCGGGGACATTTTGTAAAATTCTCTACTTTTAAAACTTTTAAATTAGCTTGTTTGATTCATATAGACAATCATACTAAGGGGAGAAAAGACAAAGGCAGAAAATGCAAAAGATTATCCCTCAAGGCAAAAGAAACAAAAACCAAAATCAACAAATGGAATCTAATTAAGCTTAAAAGATTTTGCATAGAAAAGGAAACCAACATCAAAATGAAAGGCTACTGAATAGGAGAAGATATTTGCAAATGATATTGCTGATAAGGTGTTAATTCCAAAATATATGTACAACTCATACAACTTGATATCAAAAAAAAATTGGCAGAAGACCTGCATAGGCATTTTTACAAAGACATACAGATGGCCAAGAGACATATGAAAGGATGTTCAATATTGCTAATCATCAGGAAATGCAAACTAAAGCAACAAGGAGATATTACTGCATAGCTATCAGAATGGCTTTCAAACAAAAGACCACAGATAACAGGTTTTGGAGAGGATATGGAGAAAAAGAAACTTCTGTATACTGTTGGTAGGGATGCAAATTGATGCAGCCACTATGGAAAAATAGTATGGAGTTTTCTCAAAAAAACTAAAAATTATCATATCATCCAACAATTTCACTTGTGGGTATATCCAAAGAAACCAAAAAGTCTAATTTGAAAAGATACACACACACACACACATATACATATATGTATGTGTGTGTATATTTGTATATATGTGTATATGTATATATGTACACACATACATACACATGTGCAATGAAATATACACAACCATAAAAAATGAAACGCTGTGTTATGCACTACGCTTAGTGAAATAAGTCAAAGACAAATACTCTATCACATATATAAGGAATCTAAAAAAATATAACAAGTAAATATTAATAACAAAACAGAAACAGACTCACAGATATAAAAAACAAACTAGTGCTTACCAGTGGGGAGAGAAAAGAGGGAAAAGGTTAGGAGTATTGCGTTATTGTGGGCTACTATAAACTACTATGCATAAAATATATTAACAAAAATAATATATTGTATAGCACAGGGAGATAGAGCCATTATTTTTAATTACTTTAAGTGAAATATAATTTATAAAAATAGTGAATACTGTGCTGTACATCTGAAACAAATATAATGTTGCAAATCAACTATACATCAATAAAAATGGCCAAAGAAAGAGAAAAGGAAAAAAACTAACTTCATTTATATTTTTTTCTTGAAGAACTTTAGGAGCTCAGTTTTCTGTTAATTTTAATGAAAATATCTTCAGATTTTTCCATTAACCAAAATGTTAGAAATTTGTCTTAAATTTTATTCTTTTTCATACTATGGAAGTATCTTTCTACTTTAAGTTGGTCAAGAGTTTTATCAGAAATAGATGATCAGTTTAATCAAAGATTTTCAGAATTTTAAAAATTATATAATTATTCTACTTTCACTAAAGAATGAATAATATTAATATATATATATTACATTTAATAATGAGCTCTATTAATGTTATCTTCATATTTAAAAATTACTCCAGAATTAAATTAGCTAGTATTCTATTTATAACTGTATATTAATGGTTTTGATTTTCTAAACATGATTTTGATATTGTTCAGAAGAATATATAAAAGTTTCTAAGTAATAAAATTTTATTATTAATTTTCACATTTAATTTCTGTTTTTGTGATGGTGTAGTTACAGATTTTTACCTGAACACATTTTCTACATATGAAATTTTGTAAAAGCAATGAATATTCTTGTAAAAACCTAGATTCTTGATTATAACATTTCACAAATCTGTATCTTTCTGATATTTATTGTATTTGGATGCTTTATAATTGTATTGATCATTTATCAAGCTAACATTACAGATGGAGGGATGTGTCAAAGGCTATTTTTACTGCCATGGGTTTGTTACCATATGTACATATTAATAATCTTACACTTAACATTTAAAACAACATTATTAGCTACCTAAGTTTCTATTAAACTTACTGTTCATCAATTGGGGCATCCCTGGTGGCTCAGATGGTAAAGAATCTGCCTGCAGTGTGGGAGACTCGGGTTCAATCCTGTATTAATTAAGGTACTCTATTTGCCTTACACAATGCTTTTTCCTTGAATTTTACTTTGAAGTACATAGCTGAATATGATCAGGAAGCAGTTAAATTTGAAATTCAAAGTTATTGACTGGACCAGAGGTTAGAATTGGATATCACGTACATAAAGATATTATATGAGACCTCAGAAGTAAATGGAAATATTCAGAGCAAGAGTATACAAGGACAAAGGAACCAAAAGATATATTTTTAGAAACAGTAATATTTAAAGTAATGAGAAAAGGGTTAACATAGGAGACTAACAGCAAGCAGGTAGAAAAGAATCATGAAACAGTTTGGCAGAGAGGTAGAGCCAAGAGAGACTAAATTAAGAAGCTGTAGTTGTCAAATAGCATCAAAACTTTAATGGTTTATGAGGAAGTGAACTGACATTCACTTCCAACCCATATATTCAAATATACACACTAGAGCGTAAGACTGAGGAAAGGAATGTTTTAAAATGTTTTCTTCATGGGGTGGCTCCAGCACCTAAATCATTGCCTGCAGAGTAAATAATGATAAGATTTGTTGAAAAAAACTAAAAATATAATCTTGTTAATAATTAAAACAATTAGCACAATGATATATGATTTCAAGACAAGTGAACTTTGATATTCAAATATTCCTCTATGTCCCATTCTACTATATGATAAATTACAAGATTAAATAGACCATGACATACAGCAGTTTAAAATAGTTTGGTTATAAAATAATTTACTTGGAACTGTTGCATAAAAATATCAAATATTTGAATCATAACTCTTTCTTCCTTAACCCACAGTAACTATTTTCATGGAGATGTACACATTTATTAATAACACTCAATTTATCTGCCCTGATGTTAATAACCCATCAGAATAAAATAGCCAGTTCTTATAAAATGGAATTTATAATGAAATGCCAGATGAATAATTACTATGTTAAAAACTTTGTCTGTTTTGTGGCTTATTAAAAAATGAAATGGAAAATAAAGCCCTTTAGTTATAGTTAAAAACAGGTTATTAAAAGCTAATTTTACAGAAGTCCATTAAAACAGTTTATTCCATTTCAGAAATTATTTAAATAAAAGGAGATAAACATTTATCAAAGCCCCACAATTTTTAAGTGGAAAACACTCTTTGTTAATTTTGTAATAATATAAGAGCAAGTAAATTACTGACAACATAAATTAATGCATACAATAATGAGTATATGCATATTAATTCAACCATAAAAATTCCCTCTCTTTATGGTGTTTACTATATTGAAATTGTATTTAAAGTAATTAATGTACTTTTGGGAAGTAATGCCAATGATTTTTAAAAATAAACTTTCCAGAAGCTTGTACCATTGAAAAATAACTGTTTTTTAAGGTATCAGTCTCTTAGAGAGGCTAGTCACTTCTTCAAAATATGATCCTCTTGTATTTAAAGACTGGAAAGAGAAACAAGAATAAATACTTGTATTTATACATAAAGGCATTTGCAGAAGGATGTTGATCTAACAATTTTAAATGTTTTCTTTGAAATTATATTCAAAACCTGTGACATATTCTTTTTAAAACAGATTCGAAGATGGTCAAGATTTATCATCTTGAATTTTAGAAATAATGGAGGGTTTCTACATACTAAGCTTGATTGACATTTTGATCTTGTGAAATGAATTATGCATAAAGACCATCATTGATGCAGATGAAACAAACTATTGGCTTCACTTACAATTTTAAAGCATATATACTTTTGGGCATCAGACACTTTCAATTTTCCTCCTTGGATTTTGACATGTATTTTTGTATAAGCCCAGACATTCATATTTCCATCCCAATGACCATTTTCTTTAGAAATAGGCTGCTTAACTTCCCATGGAAGAAGAGAATGAATATCATTCAAAATGTGAAGCATGATGTTCTGTGGAAATATTTCACGTGTTCACGATGTTTTCAGAACTAGTCTATTTATCTAAATTTAGTGTTGACCATTGTCCTCATGCCTATCTCAATTCTAGAATCAAGATCTGACATTTCTAATATTTTCATCAGTGCTAGAACTTACTTGTAGGCTGTTTTGTACACCATATTGGCCATCTTCTCTATAACTTTTAATCCTTTTTGCTGGTGAAAACTTTTATTCTTGATATTTTATAGACATGCTTTTAACAAGTAAGTTGTCTCACATGAAGAATTTATTACAGTTATACAAACTGCAGTTATTCTCTTCTGTGATAAAGAGTATCCCTTTCTCATCATAACTATTACTATAAAGTAGATGGTTAAACTTAAATGTTTTGTTGTAATATGAAGTACACATTTGTGCCATCATTCAGTGACCATGCCTCATATTCTGTATATGCCAAAAAGTTAAGCATCCTTACCTCTTACTCATATAACAACTGTGCTGACTCTGTGCCAGTCCAAGATATGAATTGTAACAAATAGTTAGTAGATTTTACTTAAACTTACCTTTTACCTCAACAATCACAATACCAGGAGATGGAAGCACAGTGAACTTAGTACAGGAACATTTTTTTAATCAACTTGTGAACATGCCATCCTATGTTCTCTATGTATAAGATAAAAATAGGAGCTGAATACCTGTGGTGGCTTTGGTTGGGCTGAAATCACAGTGTTCAAAGATATCTAATGAACCATTCATTGTCAACCTGGAGAGAGGTTGCCACCATGAGCTTTGTATTTACACCCATCTTGTTCCACATTTTAAATCAATAATTTGAATTAATAATTTGTCATATTTATTTATGCAAGTTACAAGTTTAGCAAGAGAATCAAACAAATTTAGGTTAAAAGAAAAAAAAATAACCTGCCTATTCAAGATGAGACAGCTAGGTTTTAGCAGCAGTATATATTTTTAAAGTCTTAGGAATTTTAGTTAGAAATCTTAAAATTAGTCAACTGTGGTATATCGTATCTAAAAACATACATGTTTATGTTATATTTTGAGAATAAGAGAGGACATAGTCTTATTATGCTTTATTCCAGAATAACCAGGGATATTAAAGTGAAAACATTAAGATAACTAAAACAAGACAGGGACTCCCCTGGCAGTCCAGTGGTTAAGACTCCATGCTCCCAATTCAAGGGGAATGGGATCGATCCCTGGTTGGAGAACTAAGATCCTGCATGCCGCACAACACAGCCTAAAAAATAAATGATAACTAAAATAATATAAAAGACTTTCGATAGATGTAGAGACATTTAAAAGTGTATATGAAGTATGTTCTTTAAGATTGGGGAGCTTTACTTTGAACGATAGACTTGGAAAAAACTAACTTTTGTTGTTTTCAAACATTTGAGAACGCCTGTTAGAAAGAGGTTTCTGATCCTAGCAGCTATTCAAATTATAAAAAAAAAAAGTAGTGAGAGTTTTGTTGCTGTGAAGTTGTATTAATAATCAGTGATTATTATTTCAAGCTCAGAGTATGTTAGATGGCAAAGAAGGCAAATTGGTAGATTAAGTAATCTCTGTCTCTAACTCAGTGAAAACAGCTTCATGCTTATATATTTTATTGACCCAGCTTTTATAAGATTAAAACAAAAATTTTGCTGTGTTTTAAAATGTTGTGCATTGTGTGCATTTTCAGTCACATCCAGCTCTTTGTGACCCTATGGACTATAGCTCCCCAGACTCCTCTGTCCATGGGATTTTCCAGGCAAGAATACTGGAGTGAGTTGCCATTTCCTCCTCCAGGGAATTTTCCCAACCCAAGGGTCAAATATGTGTCTCCTGAGTCTCCTTGCCTTAGCAGGAGGATTTTTTTTTTTTTTTTTTTACCCCTGAGCCATCTGGGAAGCCTTTAAAATTTTACAACTACTGAATTACATAGTCATTTGGCTATAAAATTTCTGTAAAGAAAATTCAAGCACTTGAACTAGGTAGCCTTTAGGGTCTTATCAAACACTTTTAGTAAGTTATAATGAAATTATAACATTGCCTACAAATAAAGTGTCTGAGATATTTGCAAACTTTCTCTTTAATCCTCACCACAGCACTGAAAGAAAGTTAGAGTGTATTGAGGATGAGAACAGTTTAGCACATTGTGCAAGGGTCTATGATGTTTGGAAAGACCTGGATACTTTTACCATTGCAAGATATTAAAAAAATAGAATTGAGAATTGTCTTATAGACCATATCCTAAACCATTCTAGCTCTGATGTTTTAAGACTCACATATAGCACCACCATTCAGTGACTGGCTAATCTGTATTTTCATATCTCAAACTCACTTACTTGTTCTTGACTTATATCATTCCATTTGGAGTAGCTCTGACTATTACAAAGTACCTTCTTATGTGAGCTGCCATCTGCCTTTCTATTCTACTCATTTCAATACCTATGTTTTTGTCTTTGTCTTTTTTCCTTGTCTTTGTCTGCTATGGTCTCTTCCATGAAGGTGTTTTTATTTAAATTGGGGGAGTACAACACGGAGAAGAAGCAAAACAATGCCGGGGTCCAGCCCCAGCGGGGTCCGGGAATCTTGAGGGATGGGTGGCGTCGGCGGAAGAAGAACTGAGCTGAGTCAATGTGTGGTGATGGAGCAGTCTCTTTATTGCTGTTAGTTTGTGGGATGATGGAGAAGTCTCTCCAACAGGAAATGGAGAAGTCTCTTGTTTATTGTTGTTGGTTTACAGTTTTATAGCCAAAAGACATCCCCATTACATCATTACATCACCTATCATTCTATACAATTTTTTGTTTTCTACCTCCCATAGCAACCTTATCATTGAGTTCATTCCCCAAACTATCATGAAACATTCCCTTTGCAGAAGTCAGAATTTTATGTAATTAGATTTAACAATAGTATGTTTACCATTTGAATGTCTTCAGTATACTTCATTCAGTCATGATAAGTACATCAACCTAAGTAGAAAGGTTACATTTCTCTTATCAGGTACAACTATGTAGAAGCTAGAGTGAAGGGCTTAAGCTTGAAACTGTTTATTCTAGTAACCTACTCCAGTTCTTACGAGAAAAGAGGAAAGAGGACAAAGAGACAGTTTAGAGAGAGGAAAGAGGACTAAGAGACAGTCAATCAGCACTGCTTTAGCAATAAAACCCTATTAACCTTATAACTACTATAATGAATTCCTATGTCTACATTATCCTAAAGCAATCAATATCTCCAACTATGCTGACCACAATTATGAGCATTCCTAAGTCTCAATCGAGCCTGATTTCTTCAAGGAAGAGAGCCTCCTCCGTGGAGTGGTCAGGGGAGTGGGAGGTGGAAAGGTGACCCAAGTATGAGCCTTTCTGGTGGTGGCCTTGCCATGACCTCCAGAGAACTCTTGGTAAACTCCCCATTAATTAGTAGGAGGAGTAGTAACCTATTTCCCTTTCATTCCTCCTTAGCCCCCGGGGAAGATGATCCACCTTCCGGGATCCTCTGGTCGATAAGGTCTGGGGGGATTATCTCAGGACGAATTCTTTCCAACTATGACTGACCTACTGAGATGAGCCAATGTTCCGAGCATGGACAGAACTTCCAAGAAAAATACCAGGGTGGGGCTTGCCCAGGATGCCCCTATAAAGAAAGTCAGCTTTGCAATTTCTTTTAGTCTCGTGACCTTGTCATCCGAACAAGGGGGCATCCAGACGGCTCCCGGCAAAACAACATAGTAAGGGTTTCTGCAATAGGATTCTACCTTCATAAAAGCTTTTTTTCCAAAGTAAATTATAGTTTAAAACAATAAGACTAACACATTCATTATTTTTTACCATGAAAGTTTTATTCATATCCTTTAAAAATGTGACTTGAATTGACATTCATAATTTCCCTTCACATCCTTTTTTTTAAGTGGAAAAGTTAAATAGGGTATATATTAACACAGAATATCATTTGGCAATAAATAGGAATGCCGTATTGATACATGCCACATAAACGAATCTTGAAAACATCAAGCTAAGTGAAGGAAATCAGATACAAAAGCCACATACTATGGGATTTCATTTACATGAATATCCAGAATAGGAAAACCCATAGAGGCAGAAAGTGGAATAGTGATTATGAATATACTGGAAACCTTTGGATTGTATACTTTAAATGGGTGAATTGATCTACTCTCTCAAACACCTTTGTTATGTAAGATATTGTAATAACAAGCATAGTCATAGGCCAAAAAAACAAATTCTTTCAGAATCGAGGCTCAATTGGCAAGTGCGTAAAAGGCATAGAGTAGAAATCACTAAAGAACAAAGACTCACTACTTTCAGAGTAGTTAATTAGAAAAGGTAATATAAATATCTTACAGAAATCTAGAGCATATCTCTGGGGGAAGAGAACCATAAACTCTAGTTTGAATCTCAGCTGTTAGGGTTGGCCAAATCAATGGAAGACAGCACACATATCCTTAAAATGGGCAGAGAGAAGAATAGCAGGCGCTGACAACAGGAAGTCCTGTGTTAAGCCAAGAGACATCACACAACAGACACTGCAGTACTCACTCAGGGAAGTTGTGCTTTCAACACAGTATAGTTACTTCCTGGGGCCAAGGCACGATTTCACTTTTGCAGGCACCAATCAGAAACAAAGCAGCCATGGGCAAACAAAAGATATCTGATTACTGGGCTACAGTTCAACTTAATATGTACTTCAATTGCTAGGCCCTGTTACCTAATTTATCTATCTATTTATCAAGTGATATTTTAGTTTTGTTTCCATTACTATATGAAACTGCATTGCTATCACTCAGGAGACAAAGTTCAGTTTTCTTAGAAATGTGTCTGTGTGTCAGTGGTCTAAAATGGCAAATAATAAAGCTATCTAACTGTAAAAATATTCAGAACATTGATAAGTTATGAGTTGCCTGATGCACAAAAGGAGTACTGCACTCTGAAATATAATAATCACTGATCTATACCTCATGTCCAAATGTGCCTAATATGTTTTGTACTGTCATTTGTACTTTCCATTTTGGTTTTAGCATATCACTGAAGACAATGAGAATTGAATACAAGTAAAAGAATATTTCAGGTCAAATTATTGTACTTATTTACTCAAAGAATATAATAAATCCTTAGCAAACACAGCTTTGATTGCTAAGCTGAGATTCCGTACATATATAGGACTTCAAAAGATCAAAATGAGAACTTCTGCTTTATCACTGTTATATGATGCTGATATAAGCAATAAAGAGGAGCTAAATGTGATTCCCTCCATTTCTTAGTTCTTCTCGTTTCTAATTTTATGAGTTCCTAGCAAACTAGAGTCTTCCAGGAAAATACTACTTCATTTTAATGGAATTATGGAAATGAAAATAAAGATATAAAAATTTTATATAAAGCACACACACTGGGAAATAGCTCATAATTCTCCATCATCCAGCAATCAGCTTTAGACTTCATTTTTTGTCCTAAGATTTCAGGTTCAGATTCTCACAGGAAACATTTTTATAAATGTTTATAAAAACATATCAATTTTTATATCTATAATTTTATTTAAAAGAATTATAACTTTATCATTGCATTTTTGTATTTCAGGAAAAATAAAGAATGGTATCCATTCAAACCTCTGTCCCATAATAAAGAAATCTGAGTAACAATAACTGGAAAGAACTACTGAGCATGTTGGAGAGCTAAGATAAAGTTTATAATGAGAGCCATGAAAAGCATTGGAAAGCTGTCATCATTTGCTAATACGTTCTACAATGACTGCTTAAAAGCAAGTAAGATTTTTTTCTTAAATCATATCTTATGTCACTCTTGATATATCATTTTAGGTATCCTCTTGTGGTTTTGCTTATTCTATTGCTATTGAATCATATTTGCTTTCATTTTATAGAAGTGTGACAGTCCTGGGGGGAAAATTATCAGGGTAGCAATAATACAATAGAAAGCAGGAAGAAATTAGTATTTCAACTCATTTTATTCTGATTCCCATATTTTGGATATAGTTTCCTCCAACTTGACAGAAGTTATGCTTCAGGGCAGGACCAATTCACTTTCTAAGTTGTATTTAGTTATTAGCCTTCCCTCTTAGTTGGGAGGATAATGCCCAATGGTGGAATTGGCATTCAGTTTGAACTTAAATTTAACAGGGAGGAAAAAAAACACATAATCTGCTTTTCCATTCTCTGTGATTAATTTCTGTAATAGGAGATGTGAAAGAACCTGAGTGATGCTGTGCCCATCAAGCTGTGGTAGGCATCTGCTTCAAAGTAGTTAGTAACTTTGGAACCAGATCTCTGTAGGTGTCACTTGTGTGCAATGATGCAGAGGGAAAATAGGAAGATGAAAAGGAAATGATTAATGTAGTTTGTGTTTCAAATTCCATGACAGTTTAATAATGTGTATTGATGATATATTTTGACAAGAAAGCTATTTAATAATCATTAAACAAAATTGCCATTCCCTATTAAGAGCAGACTATGTTATAACATATTGCCTAATTCCTTGTTAAATTCAATGTAAATTATATAACAGATTTTATGTATATAGCTAAAGAGGAAGATCCCCTTAGTTTAGTTTCCTAAGAAAATAAACATCTTTAGGGAAAATTGATTTTCAGGTTATAATTAGAGAACAAAACTGAAAGCTTGATTTTTATGTTCAAAATTATCATTCAAAGATGGTAAAAGAAAATGAATATTGTTCCACTGTGGTGTTTTTCAGGAAAATACTTGTTAAATACATGAAACTATTTGTTAAATGTAATATTCAAATTTGCAACCTACAATATATTTGTTCTCAAAGTCATTAACATTTTTCCACAACTTAAGTTCAGGTATTGGTAGTACTGGATGGAAATGGGCAGTAAAAGAGAGGGCAGAGGCTCCAGTGTCTGGCCTCCCCACTGTTCCCCTTCTCACCACTGCCCAGGCATGAGCTAAACATGCTCTTTGTAGGGGGGATTAGGTGGATGTTTTCCTGTTGAGTAAAGCCTGGAGGCACTCTTCTCGTTTCTGTGTATCTGCAAAGGTAAAGAGGCTTCTGGACCAGAAAACAGATATTCTTTCACATTCCAGGAGATGATCAAATATATTAAATTTCATCTGATATTTAGAATTATAAAGACATGTACTTGATTGCAGGGAAATTAAAGAGAAGAAAACCACCCTAAAGGGAGACATCCCCATTTTTAGCTAGGCTTAGCACTAAGGCCAAGTTATTCAAAAGAAGCACAAGACTCTGAACACGTACTTGACTCTGCACATGTCATTGTAATTGTTAAAAAACATTGCTTATGTTTTGTGAGTTTGGGGTTGGTTTTGACATTGTTCTATATATTTTTATATTTCATGTTCTTATTTTTCAATATTGTCTGGACTTTCATATGACTTCAAATGAGAAAACCTATGTTGGAGAAAAAGAATTTTAGTTTAAATGGTTATATGGTATATAAAGAAAAATTAAAGGCCAAATAAATTTAATGGCATGAAATATGTGGAATATTTGCTGCATGAAAAGTTTAGTTAGAATGAATCGAATCACATTATAGAGTTCCCTTTTTATTTAATAGAAAATAATTGTAGTGTATATCAAATAAGCAGATGATGAGATTTTTTTTTATGAACCAATCAGCTCAGTGTTTGTTTAAGTAAAAAATAAGATTCTGTTTCTAAAGTATGTCCATTTAAGGTTAAAACATATCAGATGATCATATGAATCTACAATTAATGTCATATTCATAATTTTGACTATTCCTAGCTAAAATAATCTTATGCTACACATGAAGTTAAGAAATGCTACAGTACTTTGAGATTACCCATGGAGTTGAACATGTCTGAGCACATTTGTGAATTGCATAGTTTAAATATGTAGATCATGAGGAACTTCTGAGGATTACTCAAATTTTCCCTTCTCTTTTACTAGAAAAGGACAGTACCAAAAATCTTACTGATATTTTGAAACACTTCTAAAATTTATTTCTGTCAGCCTTCTATATTTTCTTGCCTTACTTTCTCCAGAGTTTTCTCATGGATGTTCCTCAATTTTTATCTAGTTATCAAATTAATACCTGCTAAGACTTAATAGTACGAATACTATAAGCCTTCCCTAAACTGTCTCCTTACCAAATTTGTTAAGGCACAAATTGTTAAATGACGTTTCCTGGTTTCTAGATTGGCATTTACTAGAACTTTTTCTGAGGAATTATATTACAATATAAATGTATGGAATCAATGTATTGTACACCTTAAAATTACAGAATATTGTATGATAAATATATATCAGTTTTAAAAAGTCATCAACATTTAACTTTAAATATGTACAGTTGTTCCTCAGCTCTAGAGCTCAATAGTTTTGACACATAGGCTTAGTTGCTTCCCAGCATGTGGGATTTTCCCAGTACCCTGCATTGGCAGGCACAATTCTTTACCACTGAGACATGAGGGAAGCCCTTGGGCTGATTCTTAATGTGTGGCCAGTCTTGCAAACCACTGGCCATTTTCAAACATTAGGACGTCTTTAGAAGCAAAATGTAAAAACTAGAAAAATCTTGATAACGGGATTTGCATTAATTTATGGTATCAAGGAGTTGCACTTCATCAAAGGAGAGCCTCAACTATGATTAACAATTTAGATAAGAAAACCTGTCAGAGATAGCAGGAGAACTAAGCTTCCTTAGCAACAGAAGGAAGAGGTGAGAATGGACACTTGCTAAGAAGCCTGGGGAAGTATAAAAGGGAGAAGAGTAAATGCCTTTTTCCTCTTATCTCCTGATAGAAGGCTATAAAATTCTACAATATACTTAGATTATAATTGTAGAAATTTAGGATGATGAGACAATTTTAACCCTGTGCTAATATTCTCTGAAAATAAATAGTATTCTGGAATAGCTACATAATATATGCAAAACACACTTATGTCTTATTTTGGCATGAATTATTTAGATGATCACTGCAATGCTCTACTCACTTAGCCTGAAATTAAGTATGGTTTCAGTCTTAGGCTAAACATTAGGGAATTACTTTTACAGCCAGAACAAAATGACTTTGTCCTGCATGTCAGTCCCATCCCCTTTCATTCTACCCCCAGACTCATTATGTCCCAAGTTATATTTTAGAGATACTATTAGGATCTTTGTATTCAAAATGCCTTCTCCATCATTGGAGAATGATTATAATTTGATGACAGACAAGCAAGCATTTCTTTCCTCAAACAATTTCCATATGGCAATCAAGCAAGAAAATAGGGGTTTCCATTTTGCTAACATGTTTGACTAGATATATTTAATACTTTCCTGTTGTGAAACACCTAAAATACTGATGAAAACACTAGAAAACAAATATTTTAAATATAGAGCCGAACTTTCAGTAAAGAAAATATCTATGGTTCAGATTGATGAAGAGATGGAAGAGTAGAGTGGTAATTTATAAGCTGATGTTGCAGCTTTACTGTTAGGGAACAAAGAACTTAATTTAGTAGCTTGGTTCCAGTGTCCACATCAGAATAGAAGATGAAGTGGGGATGCTGGTAATGAGTTGCAACTGAGTCTTCCCTCTAAAGTTGGGATCCACAAAGTGATCAGTTGTCAATGAAGTGACAGAATTAAAAATAGTCCTCCTACCAGCAACTAAGATAAACCAAAAGCTTTTTTTTTTTTTTAACTATGACATGGTCTCTAGATGGAGAGTAAAAAATATCCCCCTTAGAATTTGAAACCATATGTATAGCAGATGCTTTAGAGGGTCTCTATATATCATGTGTTCCAGGACCATCTTCAATTTCAGCTCAAGTGATGGTGATACTTTCCATGCATTTAGCAGACTTCCCATCTCTACCCTTCTACCACCACTTTTTTTCTGAAGCTTATAGCACCTGTTGAACAGTCCTCAGTCAGTGGAAGATGGGAACCAGGAAAAACATTTCTCAATTCCCTTCCTTCAAAGGCAAGATTCTGAGGAACATCCCACATTGTATCTCAGAAGACCCTTTGGAAGTTTGAGCCCCACTTGCTTCCAAATATGACTATAGCACAATAGCCTGCCCTTTATTGGTATCACATCTTTTCTTGCTTTATCATCTTTACTCTCTCATTCTGATTTCTTGGAATCACCCCCAATATAGAACACCTATATACAAATCATTGTATCAAGTAATGCTTTCAGAAAAGTACAGATGAAGACAATGGATTTTTCACCTCATGTAAATTTGGGGTTCAAATCTATATAACAGTTATGATCTGGGAATTCTTAAGCTAAAACTATCAATGTCAAGGTGTACACAGGTCAATGAATCCCTGCGCTCACCTGATAATAACAAATACAAACAATCTGGTGTTAACATTCTTCTGGTGTCATTTCAGGTCAAACCCCTCTAAAATGGGTTCTAAATACAAAATCACAAAGCAAGAGGAGAAATGATCCAGTCAAAGGAGTGTGAAGAACTAAAGTTTGTATTCCTTGTTGCTTAGTGGCTTACATTACACAAATCTCATTACCTTATAGTTCCTTTGGTTTATGAACTCAGTCTTGGGTGGGATAGTTTGTCTCTGCTTCCACATTGTTTGTGGTATGAGCTGGAAGACTTGAGGGTGACTCGCTGGACCTAGCTGAAGACTTCTGTCTTAGTCTGTTCTGGCTACTACAAAAAATGCCTTATATTGGGTGGTTTATAAATAAAAGAATTTATTGTTTAAAGTCCTGGAGGTTAGGAGGTTCAAGATCTTGGTACTGATACATTAGGTGTTTGGCGAAGACCCACATCTCAGACATGGTTTCCTAGGTGGCGCTAGAGGTAAAGACTCTGCCAGCAAAGCAGGAGATGCAGGCTTGATCCCTGGATTGGGAAGATTCCTTGGAGGAGGACATGGCAACCTACTCTAGTATTCTTGCCTGGAGAATTGCATAGGCAGAGGAGCCTGGCAGGCTACAGTCCAAGGGATTGCAGAGTCAGACACAACTGAGGTGACTTAGCACACATGCACTTCCCAGACTGCACCTACTCCCTGTATCCACTTGTGGTGGAAAGCACAAGGGATCTCTGTGAAGCCTCTTTTATGAAGGTACTGGTCCCATTCATGAGAGTTCCATTGCCATGACCTAATTACCTCGGGCATTAGGTTTTTAACATATGGGTTTGGGGAAGACACAAATGTTCAGACCTAAGCCTGGAAAATAGTAGATAGGTGGACAATTACCTATCTAAGAATTGTGTTACTGAAAGGAGAATGTGGATATTGGAAAAACAAATTGTAGGTTCTGACACAATGGTAAAAAAACTAAGACCCTTCTCAAGAGACTATTAACAAACATAAAGGATTGAAGATTCTACATAGGCTAAAGCGAGTTTGAGAGAGAAAAAAGATGAAAAAAGGGTGATAAATAGGATAGATGGAATGGAGAAAGGATAGTAACTATGAGTTTTTTTTAAAATTGATAAATAGTATGAATCCTAATTTTGAGAAGCACACTGAATCTGGAGCGAGATAAACAAAAATTACACGTAGATATATTGTAGTAAAACCAGATATAAAAAAGACCTTTATAATCAACATAAATACCCCCTGAGGAAAAGAAGTCTATATTCTTTATTAAGAGATCTGCATTTCAATGAATTGTTGTGCTTAAAAGGAAATAAGTAAATCTCTTGAATAAATAACCTAACAAACATACAAAAAAATGACCTGAGTCCTAAGAAAGAGTCAAGGAACAGTAGATTGCCTTCAAGACACAAAGGGAAAGGTAGACAGAGCTAGTCTGAGATAAATGCTCCTATTAGCATTGTGCTCTAAGACTAAGCCAGAGAGAGCTGATTTTGAAACCAGACAGTATGTTAGGAAGCCTGGTTGTGGTTCTTACAACACCAAACTCCTAGGAGAAATAATTTCTTATACCTCCTGCTGAAATATTGATTTTAGACTATCTAAAGATTGAGATTAAATAAATCAAGCTATAGTGAATGAGATGCCAGAAGCAACAAGTATTTAGATTCCTAATGGCATAGATATTGGAATGATTACAAGTTGAATGTAGAATGATCAGATATAAATTGTTTAAACAAATAATAGGTGGGTCACAAAATGAGTAAACTACAAAATGTTATCAAGAATGAGCAAATACAGAACACTGCTCTAGTGAAGATAAATAACAGAGACTGGAGTTTTCTATAAACATACAGAAAACTTAGAAAATGTATTAGCCAAATGCTTTCAGATATAAGATAATGGGCAACATAGGATTGTAGTCCAAGGAAAAAATAAACAGGCAAGATGAGCCCCATCATCTGCCTGAAAGTATTTTCCAAACTATGCTGCAGAAGGCTGAGCGCTCACATGATCTCACTGAGTTTCAGAGATCAGAGTAAGGGGATCCTGAGGTACCTGGAATGTGGCTTCTGTAAATCAGATTACCAAAGAAAAAGAAATACCTAGAGGAGGAGATTCAGGAACGCACAAAGAAGCCTCTTTTCGTCTGTTACTAAACACTAAGTTGTACTTGCGTGGAAGAAATTTAATAAGCTGGGAGGTTTTAGGTGAAAAATTTCTAGAGCTCAAACAGGGCTCCTGCTGTTTTGAGCTCAAATGTTTGCTTCAAACTAGCCAGAATATCCAGTGGAGACATCAGAGGGGTCATGCCTTAGTAGCTCAGTTAAAGTAATCCTTAGGTAAAGAATCCTCTAAACCTACCCTAGAAAGCTTAAAAGTATCAAGCTGACAATAACCCTAGCCTTAGATCTAACCCAGCAAAATAGGCAGCTAGAGAAAAATAACATGTTATTTACTGAGGAGTCAAAATAAGAATATTAGCACATTTCTCATCTGAAATACTATCATCCAGGAAACAATGAACCTGAACATTTAATACATTAAAATGTTAGCAGGACTTTTGTAGAAATTGACAGGCTGATTCTAAAATTTCTATGTAATGCAAAGAACCTAGAATAGTCAAAGTGACTTTAAAAATGAAGAGCAATGTCGAAGAACACACAGTTCCTGATTTTAAGATGTATGATAGGTGACAGTGGATATTTCAATTAGTGAAAGAGAACATAATCCAGAAATGTATGCAAAAAATATGTAGTCAGTTGGTTTTTATCATATTTGCCAATGTAATTTAATGAGAGTGAGGTGGTAAATGGTAAATTGAACAACTGAATACCAATTAAGAAGATAAATTAATCTCTCTCCTGTACAATAAAGAATAAGGTCTGCCAGATTAGTGAAATTTAGGAGTTCAATGGTTTGGGGCATCATAGGACATCTAAAAGTAAAGGAGAAATGATTATTTATTGCACTGCTCACAATCAGGAAGGAAGACCAACATTAGGTAGAATTTTTGGATATAGGAGGCAGCATATTCTATGTCTAAAGATTCTGCTCTAACCCATATATCAGCTGTTACAAATGTTCACATTCAGCAGTGCACACTATGGAAGAAGAATTAAAGTACTAAAAAAAAAAAAAACTACCAAAAAACAAAAACAACCCCTTGGTTCCCAGAGTGACTTGCTCGGTTGACAGCAACTCAAAGTGCTGGTATGATGGGCATGTGAAAATGGGAACTGTGGTGGTATGAAGCAGTCTATGCATGCTTTGCATGGTATAGGCTCCCTGTCTCCAGCACCAGTATGTCTATTGCCTCTGCATGACACCCAGACATATGGAGACAAACACCAAGTTCCCTAATAGCACCATTCTGCATGGAGAGCAATCACTCACATGGTACAACAATGGCATGGCCAGTTAACATTTGCAATGAGGTGCTTAGCTCAAACATGAGACCATACAAAGATGGCATGTCATTTTCTAGAATTTGTAATTATTCTAAATCAACAACCTAATGTGGTTTGTTTTCTCAATAGTTAGAATATGAGAGTCTAAAATCAAGATCTTAAAATAGGAATAACTCAACATCACCCATTACTTAACAAAGGTAGAATATGCTGGACCCTGGGACAAAGTTAAGCTATGACTTTTTCCTGAGTACTTTGGGCAATTTTTTCCAAGGAGCCAGGTGAGAAGATCACCATACTAGAGACACAGGTTGATCTGAACTTCAGGAAGAGGTAGAGCTCTTGTACAAAATAAAATCATGGCATCCGGGCCAATCACTTCTTGGCAAGCAGATGGGGAAATGATGGAAACAGTGAGAGACTTTATTTTCTTGGGCTCCAAAATCACTGCAGATGGTGACTGCAGCCATGAAATTAAAAGATGCTTACCCCTTTGAAGAAAAGTTATGACCAATCTAGACAGCATATTAAAAAGCAGTAACATTACCAACAAAGGTTTGTCTTGTCAAAGCTATCATTTTTCCAGTAGTCATGTATGGATGTGAGAGTTGAACTATAAAGAAAGCTGAGCACTGAAGAATTGATGCTTTTGAACTGTGGTGTTGGAGAAGACTCTTAAGAATCCCTTGGACAGCAAGGAGATCCAACCAGTTCATCCTAAAGGAAATCAGTCCTGAATATTCATTGGAAGGACTGCCGCTGAAGCTGAAACTCTAATACTGTGGCCACCTGATGCAAAGAACTGACTCCTTGGAAAAGACTCTGATGCTGGGAAAGATTGAGAGCAGGAAGAGAAGGGGATGACAGAGGATGAGGTAGTTGGATGGCATCACAGACTCAATGGCCATGAGTTTGAGCAAGCTCCAGGAGCTGGTGATGGACAGGGAAGCCTGGCGTGCTGAAGTCCATAGGGTCACAAAGAGTCAGACACAACTGAGCAACTGAACTGATCCACTTGAGTGTCTATCACTGTTCGATATTGAAAGTAAATGCAATAATACAGCAGCCGGTGCCTGAGAAGGCATAGCGACTAAGGTTATAAAAATCTCATGAATGAAGGTCTTAGTTTTCCAAAGTTAGGTCATGGAAACCAACAGAGATGCTATTTAAGACTGAAGGAGATGGAAGTCGGTAGTTAAGGAATGTGTTTCAGCTTGGGTGGCTATCACGCAGTATCGTAGACTAAGTGGCTTAAATAATAAACATTTATTTTTCACAGTTCTGGAGGCTGCAAGTCCAAGATCAAGGTGCTGGCAGATTCAGTTCCTGGTGAGGGCCCTTCCTTGGGTTGCAGATAGTTTGCATAAACTTCTTGCTATGTCCTCACAAGATGAGGGTCAGATCTAATAGAGAGAAAGAGCACAAGAGGGCGCTGGTCTCTCTTCCTCTTCTTATGGACAATGACCCCATCATGGAGGCCCCACCCTCACTACCTTATCTAAACTTAATTATCCCCCAAAGGTGCCTATTCCAAATATCATCAGGTTGGGCTTAGGGCTTCAACATATGAATTTTGGGGAGAAACAAACATTCAGTCCATGATAAGGAGGGTAATACTGAGTATCAGTCACAGCTTCGAGATCTGCTACACAGTTGGTAGCTGTGTTTTTTTTTTTTTTTTTCTCCCATGAGTTTCCAGTAGAAAAATGAATAAATAAATAAAACAGAAACACACCAGAGTTAGGGAGAAGCTGCTACTCCTAACACATGTGTGGAAGTGGGTTCAAGTAGAATTTAAAAATGGGTATTTTAAGTTCCAAAGTGGACATGTACTTTAACACCTATTTACTTAGCTATTATTCTGTGAGCTCACAGAGTGCTGCTGCCTGTTAGAATTGTTTTTCTGAAAGTCTTTCTCCCTTCCTTGAAGCACAGTTGTGTTTTGTTGTTCAGTTACTAGATCTGTCCAACTCTTTGCGACTCTATGGACTACAGCATGTCAGTCTCCCCTGTCCTTCATTAACTCCCAGAGTTTGCTCAAATTCATGTCAGTTGAATCAGTTATGCTATCTAACCATCTCATCCTCTGCTGCCCCCTTCTCCTTTTGCTTTCAATCTTTCCCAGCGTCAGGGTCTTTTCCAGTTGTGGATGCAAGGGTATAAAGTCCCAGCCCAGTCCCATTATCTCAGAAGAACTCTAAAATGCCATTTGGAACTCTCTGTGGAGTACACTGAAGGTTTTTTGTGAAAGAACCATAACCCACCTCCTTTGTCTTTTAATTCTTTCCCTTCTTCTGCAGCAGTTAATTCTAAGAACACTGCCTAATGAACCTCCTGTGCTAAATTTCACTGTAGTCTGCTTCCCAAGGAGCAGGACCTGCAACATCAAAAACAAATATGCAAAAGTGAGACTCAACAAAGCAACAAATTCCTTCTTTGAAATGATTAACCAAGGTGACAGACCTTAAGCAAGAGTGATCAACAAATATGGAAAGCACAAATTTAAAGTATCAGGAAAGGAAAGGGGATATCATTGCAGATCTTGACAATGTGAAAACTGTAATAAGAAGATATTATCAACAACTTTATCCCACCAAAAAATTAAAATTTGATGATAAGGACATATTTATTAAAGATCACAGTTTAGCAAAATAGATATTAGAAGAAGTAGAACCATAAAAACGTTGCTAAAAATTTGGAAGCAGAAAAATTGAAAAAATATATAGACAAACATAACTTTCCAAATTTTGCAAAGAATAATTGAAATGCCTTTAAGTAATAGATCCAGAATTTAAAGATCTTTCCACAAAGAATATTAGAGTTTCAATGATTTTATGGTGAAGTCTAACAAAATGTTAAGAAATAAATCATTTCAATTCTGTATAAAACACCAGTGGCTAAAAAATGAAAGAATGGTTTCTGAATCCTTTTTGAGTCCACCCAGTATAATACTGATATAAGTATTAGGTGATAACATGATAAAAGAAAATGATAAACTTAGAAAATCCTATAACAAAATGTAGAAAAATCTAATTAGCAGAGAATCAAAACAATGACAGGATAGTTTGATATTAGAAAATCAATTAATATAATTAATACTATGACAACAGATTAAAGAGAAATATCACTTAATAGCTGAAGAAAATGCAATGATAAATCCTTAACCTGATAAACAATAATTAACAACTGGAGCAATGTGATTCCTAATGGTGAAACATTAGAAACATCTCCTTTAATACCACAAATATGACAAAGATGCAGAATGTCTCAACTTCAAATTAACATGGCGATAGAAGTCCTAATCTCCGTGGAAATATAATAAAGAATGACAAACAAAAGGCTTGATGAGGAAGAAAATGTGAACCACACATAAAGTTCTCTCTATGTAATTATTATATTATTGTCAAAGTTCTATAATTGCTTTGTTCTCCTCTGTAACTCTTACTTCTACTGATCTGGAAACTTGTGTATGAGCAGAAGAGTTATGTTTAGGGTGAGGCAAGTGAGGCATTTATCTCAGCCCAAAATGTGAGGGAGCACCAAAATAATCTAGCAGTTAAATAACATTTTTAATGCAATATTTTAAAAATAACAGTCAATGCCAAAAAATATCTGTGGTGAACATAATTATAAATAAAGAAAGATTATCATTAGTTTAAGACCCTGTGTTGGGTAAAAAGAATAGTTTTTATTTTATTTTACTAAAGAATTATTTCTAACAAGTACCTGGTTTCCAGGCAGGGCTGCATTTCTGTCACATCTCATGGAGTGGGTTCATAAGGATGGACAATAGCATAGGAGCAACTGGGCAATGTACGGCTTTATATCTAGTTCAGTTCAGTTCAGTTCAGTCACTCAGTCGTGTCCGACTCTTTGCAACCCCGTGAATGGCAGCATGCCAGGCCTCCCTGTCCATCACCAACTCCTGGAGTCTACCCAAACTCATGTTAATCGAATCGGTGATGCCATCCAGCCATCTCATCCTCTGTCGTCCCCTTCTCCTCCTGCCCCCAATCCTTTCCAGCACCAGGGTCTTTTCCAATGAGTCAACTCTTCGCATGAGGTGGCCAAAGTATTGGAGTTTCAGCTTCAAGATCAGTCCTTCCAATGAACACCCAGGACTTATCTCCTTTAGGATGGACTGATTGGATCTTTTTGCAGTCCAAGGGACTCTCAAGTGTCTTCTCCAACACCACAGTTCAAAAGCATCAGTTCTTCGGCGCTCAGCCTTTTTCACTGTCCAACTCTCACATCCATACATGACTACTGAAAAAACCATAGCCTTGACTAGAAGGACCTTTGTTGGCAAAGTAATGTCTCTGCTTTTCAATATGCTATCTAGGTTGGCTATAACTTTCCTTCCAAGGAGTAAGCATCTTTTAATTTCATGGCTGCAGTCACCATATGCAGTGATTTTGGAGTCCAAAAAAATAAAGTCTGACACTGCTTCTACTGTTTTCCCCTCTCTTTGACAGTTACAAATGTCTTATTATAGACCTTTTATTAACTTTTTTCCATGGAAAAAATGGAATTCGTTGATACTTTGGATAATTGCATATTAGAGATCACACTTATGTTTTTGCCCCAGGATCAGACATGGCACTGGTGAAGAGCTTTGTTTTTTTGTGTAGTCTGGGTTTTCCCAATTCTGTTCTACATTCATGATCTCTCTGTTAAATTATGATGACCTAGACTTATTGGACTTCATTCCTTCCCCCAGACTGTCCCTCTGCAGTGGCCTCTGGGGGCTCCTTGCCTCACTCCGACTTTGAGTACAGAAGCACACACTCTAGAGAATTATAAAGTAGGCAAAAAAAATTTCTGTAGTACTTCACGTTTTTGTGTTGTATCACCTTACTTTCTAACTATGCCCCTTTCCCACTTTGTGACACTCATTTTTTTCACGGTATTTTTCCTTTTAATCATCTCTAACATTAAAAGAATTTGTGGAATAAACTCACTCTAAAGTATAAAAGACTTGAAATCAGCTGAGTGAGCAGCCTCTACATATTCTGCACAGAAGTAGTTTCTGTTTTATACAAATCAAAGTTTTGCTAACTAAAGCACTAAATATTAAATATTAATTAGTGAGTGAACAAATGTAGCCTTACTATAGCTCCTTAATTTTTTGTAACAATTACCTCTTCTTGAACTATGCATAAAGGCAGTTATAAAATGTAACACACTAGAAACACATAACATCTTTACCTATAAGCCCAGAGAGGAGAAAAAATTCTTTTCCCTTCTACCTTGCTAGGTTCTCCAGAAATTAAATTTGTGGACCCACTTCCTAAAGTCCAGAAATTAAGCTGACCAAAGACAGATTAACAGTATAAAAACAAAATGAACTTTATTAGTTTTTGCATCATGCATACACATGAGAACACCTAGAGATGAGAAAATCCAAGAGATGGTTAGAACTTGGGCTTACTAGCACCTTAACAAAAGACATTAAACTTCTAAAGAAGTAGGAAGACACAGGAAAAGGACTTTGAGCTTCTAGGGTGGCAAATTGTAGGAAAGCAGATATATGGAAAAGGAAAATTAATGGTTTATATAAAAATTATTTTTAGCAAGGTTTGTTATGGAGATTCCTCTGTTATAGTCTCTAGGTTGACAGAGGTCTAAAGTTGTGTCTTGGAGAAGGAAATGGCAACCCACTCCAGTATTCTTGCCTGGAGAATCCCATGAACAGAGAAGCCTGGCAGGCTACAGTCCATGGGGTCACAAGAGTTGGAGATAAGTGGCTAAACCATCACCAGCAAAGTTGTCCCTGGTAATTAACATTTGTCCTGCCTGGTAGAGATGGGAGAAGAGGCATACTTGCAAATTTATGTCCTATTAATACTTTTAGGTATATAGGGGTAGTGCAGAGAGCTTTTCTTGTACTTGATTTCTCTCAACTGCCTTCAGGTCAAAATAATCCTTATGCCAAAGTGGCACATTTTGGAGTGACATACTCTGCTATTCTACAAGGCCAAGAATTTTATTTACAAAAGTAATGTATCTGGATGTGAACATTAAGGACACTACTTCTAAGAAAATTAAATTTTTGAAGTCTTAATTAAATCCAAAATAGGCAATGTGTGCCAACACTACAAAAGACTTCAAAAGTCTCTTCATCTGCCAACTGTTTCCCAATTTGAGCATGAATTTTATTCCTCTCTATAGTGTCATGTTATACTCCCTGAAACCTGCACAACTGTCATTGAAAACCAGAAGGAATATAGAGTGTTAGGTATTATAAAGACTTTACTGAACCATATTCTAGTGACTAAATCCCTATAGTTGAATTCCTGAGTTTATAATTTAGATAAGTTGGTTTTTTATTTGATGACTCTGGGGAAGGGAATTTGGGTAGAGATAACAGCTAGCATTTTCTAAGCACTTACCACATGCCAGGCATGATTCTAGGCTGTTAATATGGGTTATCTCATTTACTCCTCACAATAGTCCTATTTAATTTTCTTTTGCATACTTTTCATGTGAAGAAACTGGGAGATATATATAAATTATGGAACTTGCCCTCACACAGTTAGCATATGAAGGGAAGCCAGTGAGATACACATACTCAGCTGGGGAAAAGATTCCACATATCACATTTATAGCATACTTACCTAAATCTTTTACTCACTATCACCAATTCATAGTTGTCAATTATTATCTCTCTCTCTCTTACATTAACTCCAATTTTCTATGACTTGGTAAGCTGAACTTTAAAAAAAAAATCTCATAATAACCATCTGCAACCCTTTAAAAAGTTTTGAATATATTTACATGTTACATAAAGACCAGTAAAAAGGAATACCTAAAAAATTTATGCAGACTCCTGATCAATCCCAAGGAATTCTATATGCTCCCTTTTCCAGCTTATGATGCTATATCAGACTACCTAAATGTGAAGAAAACAAATTTCTACTCTCCTTTCCCATTAAGTGGATCTAATGATAGGCAAAACAAAAACAGCTCATTAAAGCAACAGTAACAACTGAACATTTAAAAATGGAATTCCTTCAAAGTTCTTCCTTATACTTGTACAAAATACTCACCCAAACTACATGTTTACTCATACAGGGCAAACTGTGCAAAATTTAATGCACAAAATAACATAAGTGGTGTCCATTATAATGAAATAAAACAAGCATTAAAGGCACAATATTCATAAAATACCTAGAATCTATAACCCACTAAAATTCAGGCTACCAGCCAAATACTACAACAACTTCAAACATCAGGCAGCTTCAGCCGTATGATTCAAAACTGATAATGCATAACTTCCAAAGAGCTCCAGGTAGGTAAACAGGGGTGATGTAGTGAGTTATTGGTGCCAGGTATTTATTTCTTTGCTGTCTGATTGTTCCAGCTCCCCAGAGGTTAGGAGTCTATCACCTGCTGTTCCTCAGCTGCTGAGATCAGACTATAACACAGATGGAGGGCTTGCATTCTCAAAGCTGCTGCTTCACGGAGATAAGGCTGCACTGGAGAAGTGCTCAGCTTTTCCTCCCTCTGAACGAGCTTGAACAGACATCAATAATACACAGTTACTTCTCTTCTGTTATGCTGAACAACACTGCCTTGCACACACAGGTGAAATTTGATAAAAAGGAATTATTTCAGTCCCTTGAAATGCCTATAGCTTCATTATTTCTAGCTCTTGAGTTATCTCTCTTTCCTTTTTGTTTTTTTCTTCTTTCTCTCCTTCTCTCCCTAATCTACTACCAAAATGCAATGATTTAAAAACTCTGTGGAAATATTGGGTCACATTTCTCCACCAGTTGTTTGCCTTGAATGTTTCTGGTGAGCAGTTCTTAAGCCACTTTGTCATTCTGCTGTTATTCATGGCATTATATCTCTAAGTATGCTGCTGCTGCTGCTGCTAAGCAGCTTCAGTCGTGTCTGACTCTGTGTGACCCCATAGACGGCAGCACACCAGGCTTCACCATCCCTGGGATTCTCCAGGGAAGAACACTGCAGTGAGTTGCCATTTCCATCTCCAATGCATGAAAGTGAAAAGTGAAAGTGAAGTTGCTCAGTCGTGTCTGACTCTTCACAACCCCATGGACTTCAGCCTACCAGGCTCCTCCGTCCATGAGATTTGCCAGGCAGGAGTACTGGAGTGGGTTGTCATTGCCTTCTCTGATCTCTAAGTATGAGAACATTGCAAAAATCTACTATGCCCATTCAGAAACATGCATTATACCTGGTTTTGACCCTGCAATTAGAATGAGCCACTTTTCAGAAGCCAAAGAAAGATAGTTGCAATCCCTAGCATCACACACATTTATACAGTTCTTAATTTTATCAAAAGACAGATCATTTTCCCTGAAAACTCCTAAATATGCAAATACAAACTGCTCACCTCCCTTCCTGCCACTGGAGAGTGGTAGAAAGGGTCAGATTGTGCCACTAAATAGTACTTCTTATAATTCACCAGGTTAATCAAACAACTTCATCATTATTGACAACAGCTTTTTTTCCCCCATGAGGTAGAAATCTGCTTCTCTTAGAACCAGAGATCAATTATTGCTTAATGTTATCAATATATTTTTATTCTTTCCCTCCTGACAGGTCCTTGAGTACCATGTTTGGTGGCTAAATTTCCCCCATTCAGCTACTCTGGGGATTCTTGTGTAATATTTTTTAAAATACTTTAATCTGATGCTTCCACACTTCAGAAGTTTATTGGGAACATTGGGCATAGATATACCTTATGATACAGAACGAATGATAAGAAATTCACTGTCACATAATTTTTAAACATTGAACTGATTAAATATGCATTGCCTGAGTTATTATTATATATTTTAAATCCACATGTTTTAATGTGTTTTCCCATTATTTCCTTAACTTCTCTTACAGTTGTTGTTTAGTCACTAAGTCATGTCCAACTCTTTTGCCACCCAATGGACTGAAGCCCACCAAGTTCCTCTGTCCATGGGATTCTCCAGGCAAGAATACTGGAGTGGGTTGCCATTTCCTTCTCCAGGGGATCTTCCCAATCCAGGGGTTGAACCCGTGTCTCCTGCTTGGCAGGCAGATTCTTTACCACTGAGCCACCTGGAAAGCCCTTGCTTACAGCAGTAGAAACCTGTCTTTTATTATTGATAGAGCATTTTGATTCCTCCATTAAACTCAAAGTAAACTGCTTCAGTGTGTCTGCCATCTGATGCCCTCTTGCAATGCCCACTGTCTTATTTGGGTCTCTTACCTTGAACATGGGGTATCTCTTCACGGCTGCTCCAGCAAAGTGCAGCCGCTGCTCCTTACCTTGGATGTGGGGTAAAGGCTTTGACTATTCTAGAGTCTTTATGTGGAACAAAATAAACTGTGGAAAATTCAAGAGATGGCAATACCAGACCACCTGACCTGTCTCTTGAGAAACCTGTATGCAGGTCAGGAAGCAACAGTTAGAACTGGACATGAAACAACAAACTTGTTCCAAATAGGAAAATGAGTACGTCAAGGCTGTATACTGTCACCCTGCTTATTTAACTTGTATGCAGAGTACATCATGAGAAACGCTGGGCTGGAAGAAGCACAAGTTGGAATCAAGATTGCAAGGAGAAATATCAATATTCTCAGATACACAGATGACACCACCCTTATGGCAGAAAGTGAAGAGGAACTAAAAAGCCTCTTGATGAAAGTGAAAGACGAGAGTGAAAAAGTTGGCTTGAAGCTCAATATTCAGAAAACTAAGATCATGGCATCTGGTCCCATCACTTCATGGCAAATAGATGGGGAAACAGTGGAAACAGTGGCTGACGTTATTTTTCTGGGCTCCAATATCACTGCAGATGGTGACTGCAACCATGAAATTAAAAGACACTTACTCCTTGGAAAGAAAGTTATGACCAACCTAGAGAGCATATTAAAAAGCAGAAACATTACTTTGCCAAAAAAAGTCTGTCTAGTCAAGGCTATGGTTTTTCCAGTAGTAATGTATGGATGTGAGAGTTGGACTTTGTAGAAAGCTGAGCACTGAAGAATTTATGGTTTTGAAGTGTGGTGTTGGAGAAGACTCTTGAGAGTCCTTTGGACTACAAAAAGATCAAACCAGTCCATCCTAAAGGAGATCAGTCCTGGCTGTTCATTGGAAGGACTTATCTTGAAGCTGAAACTCCAATACTTTGGCCACCTGATGCAAAGAGTTGAGTCATTGGAAAAGACCCTGATGCTGGGAAGGATTGGGGGCAAGAGGAGAAAGGAACGACAGAGGATGAGATGGTTGGATGGCATCGCCAACTCAATGGACATGAGTTTGGGTAAACTCCGGAAGTTGGTGATGGACAGGGAGGTCTGGCGTGCTGTGATTCATGGGTCACAAAGAGTCAGACACGACTGAGTGACTGAAGTGAACTGAAACTGCTTCATCGGTTTCCCTGGTTATTCAGTGGTAAAAAACCTGCCTGTCAATGCAGGAGACTCAGATTTGATCCCTGGGTCAGGAGATTGCCTGGAAAAGGAAATGGCAACCCACTTCAGTATACTTGCCTGGAAAATCCAATGGACAGAGGAGCTTGGTGGTCTACAGTCCCTGGGGTCACAAAAGAGTCAGATACAATATAGCAACTAAACAATAACAACAACAAACTGTTTCTTACTGAAAATCAAGCATTGGGAAAACAGTTAAACATGAACCACCAAAGACTACCTGTTCACATTCTATCATGAAAGTTATGTAATTTAAATGGTAGTTTGTTTTGTATTTCTACATTTGTATTTACTTACCTATATTTTTAAGTCATTCTGTCAAATGGTGTCTTTGTTATTCAATTGCTAAGTCATGACTAACCATTTGCAACCCCATGGACTGCAGCATACCAGGCTCCCATATCTTTTGCTATCTCCTGGAGTTTGCTCAAATTCATTTCCATTGAGTCAGTAATGCTATCCAACCATCTCATCCTTTGCTGTCCCCTTCTCCTTTTGCCATCAATCTTTCCCAGCATCAGGGTCTTTTCCAGTAAGTTGACTCTTTACATCAAGTGAAAGTGAAAGTCGCTCAGTCATGTCTGACTCTTTGCAATCCCAAGAATTCTCCAGCCCATAATACTGAAGTGGTTAGCCTTTCCCTTCTCCAGGGGATCTTCCCAACCTAGGGATCAAATCCAGGTCTCCTGCATTGCAGGAGGATTCCTTACCAGCTCAGCCACAAGGGAAGCCCATCTTTTGATCAGGTGGCTAAATTATTGGAGCTTCAGCCTCCGCATTAGTCCTTTCAATGGATATTTAGGGTTGATTTCCTTTAGGATTGACTGGTTTGATCTTGCTGTCCCAGGGACTCTGAAGAGTCTTCTCCAGCACCACAATTCAAAAGCATCAGTTCTTCAGTGCTCAACCTTTATGATACAGCTCTCACATACATACATGGCTACCGGAAAACTCATAGCTTTAACTATCTGACCTTTGTTGACAAAGTGATATTTCTGCTTTTTAGTATACTCTCTAGGTTTCTCATAGCTTTTTTTTCCTAAGGAGCAAGCATCTTTGGATTATGACTACAGTCAATGTTTGCAGTTATATTGGAGCCCAAGAAAATAAGATCTGTCACTGCTTCCATCCCCCTTCTATTTGCCATGAAGTGGTGAGACCAGATACCATGATCTTAGTTTTTTTTTTTAATGATTTAGTTAATGTCACCCAAACCCACAGAGCATAATATCCGATTCTATCATATTTATGCAAAGTATGTGAATCATATAAAATATGTTCATTGATAGGTAATATTTGACATCAGGCAAATAATGAATCTGATATACTGAACAGTGGAGTGGTAGGTATGATGACAGATTTCTTTTAATAACACACCTTCTAACCTTTGACAACCAGCAAGAAATGTATCACGCTTGACAGAGAATTCTGTGAGAGCAAGAGAAAACATAAAGAAATTATTTAATTCTAACAGCATCTTCCATCCTCTCTAACCCCAGGTATTTAAATATAAGCAATTCTTTAAGCTATTCTCAGTACTTTTCTCATAATGAAAGTGTTATCAAAAGTGGGGTCTGACTGCTCACTCTTCAAAAGGTTCAGAATATTACCTACAGCCCATGAGGAGGAGGAGGTCCTTTAAGATCCCGGACTTTGCTTAATGACTAAACTATTATTTGGTCTCGGTTGACTGTTTTCTTTTGTTTCTGCATTTTCTCATTTCTCTGATTAAACTCATTGTTGGCTACTTTTTTTTTCACACACAGAAGGCAGGCTGAGGACCTAGTGGGGAAGGACCATAGGGTCCTGCTCCACTTCAAAAGCACTTTCAAACAGAAGAATAAATGTCACCATTGATAAAAATATTTTAAAATGTACCTAGAATGCTGTACAGCAAATTTCTCAAGGCAAATGGCCTCAATATAAAACCTCTGTGTATGTATGTGTGTGTGAGAGAGAGATTTCTTTTTGATTTGCAGTTTCACTACATTTAATAAGGAAGTTAAAACCTATATTATTAAATCATATCAAAGGTGATATCTCCAATGAGAGTCAACTCATGTTTTTAACAGTCAGAAGAAATTAAAATTAAATATTTTATATCTCTAATTTTCAAATTGTATTCTGACTATAAGATATACTAGTTTTCAGTTCAGTTCAGCTGCTCAGTCAGGTCCAACTCTTTATGACCCCATGAATCACAGCACACCAGGCCTCCCTGTCCATGACCAACTCCTGGAGTCCACCCAAACCCATGTCCATTGAGTCGGTGATGCCATCTAACCATCTCATCCTCTGTCGTCCCCTTCTCCTCCTGCCCTCAATCTTTCCCAGCATCAGGGTCTTTTCCAATAAGGTGGCCAAAGTATTGGAGTTTCAGCTTCAACATCAGTCCTTCCAATGAACACTCAGGACTGGTTGGATCTCCTTGCAATCCAAGGGACTCTCAAGAGTCTTCTCCAACACCACACTTCAAAAGCATCAATTCTTTGGTGCTTAACTTTCTTCACAGTCCAACTCTCACATCCATACATGACCACTGGAAAAACCATAGCCTTAACTAGACAGACCTTTGTTGGCAAAGTAATGTCTCTGCTTTTTAATATGCTGTCTAAGTTGGTCATAACTTTCCTTCTGAGGAGTAAGCATCTTTTAATTCCATGGCTGCAATCATCATCTGCAGTGATTTTGGAGCCCAGAAAAATAAAGTCAGCCACTGTTTCCACTGTTTCCCCGTCTATTTTTCATAAAATGATGGGACCAGATGCCATGATCTTAGTTTTCTGAATGTTGAGCTTTAAGCCAACCCTTTCACTCTCGTCTTTCACTTTCATCAAGAGGCTCATTAGTTCTTCTTCACTTTCTATTATTTCACACAATAATAAATCATTATTGATTATGATTTACATATTTACTTATTCTGAAAGCCAAAAAATTTCTAATTTTCATTCTTGATGAATAATTATTCTGAAAGCCAAAAATTTAAAGAAATGTTATGTATTTTGCCATGCTCTTTGCTTCATAAATGATGAATTCTAGCAATACATATAGCATAGACTTATTACAACTTAATAATGAGAAATAGCATATTATGTAATTTTTATAATTTTTAATAAAATAATTAAAATCATTATGTCAGATGTGTGATATATCAATCTTGAGTGCACAGCATTTACTAATTTTCTTTTAAGATGTGTGTCACTATTTGTTTCTCAATCTTTTTAATAATATTCCTTGAAACACATATTTATGCAAATTGATATATTAAATTGGACCTTATGAGACAAAGAGAAAGAACTGGATGTTTGACTTGAAAATGAGAATTGAGTTTGCTAATTTGGTTGTATTCTGGACAGTTTTTCATAAATTGAATGAAATTAATCTGCAGCTCAAAATCATCTGATAAATCTTTAAAGTTCAAGCTAAGAACATTTAAAAACATTAAACTAATAAAGCTGTAACAGAACCAAAATATCTTCATAACTCCAATTCCATGTCAGTCAAGATTCAGCAGATGACATGCTAAAATTAGAAATTTTGAAGACAGTTTACTTACAAAGAGCCTAATTAAAGGAGAATGTTGGTATTACAGAAGAACCACAAAGAATGAAATGAGAACTAGGGCCAAGAAGCTGACATTACCATTTAACCACAGGAACAAGGGAAGGGAGGACTTATTGAACCCTGGAAAGAGAGTTAATCTTGTAGACAAGGCTTCTTGGAAATGAGCACTTTTGTTTTGGGATGGCCAGTCTGAGCTGTCTTAAAGCAGAAAGATCCAGGAGAATAAAGACCCAGAATAAAAACCCAGACTTTATTCACTTCTCTCCTTCAGATAATCTGCTAAGGTTTCCTATAGCTGAAGCTAAAGAGAAATCAGGAGGCTTGAAAGCCCACTGACTTGTTGATACAATGCAGCATACAAGAGCAGAGAGCAGGGCAAAGAAGGAAAGAGAATGAATTTGGAGGGGCACATAAAAAGCATCTAATACAAGACTTTTCTTATTACATCAAGTTAAACAAGATGCACCAAAGAGAGAGAATAACAGGTACAATCAATTGTTATTTACTTATTTTTATATTTGGTGATCCCTTTTGTATTAATGAAGGTTCTTCAGAGAAACAATCTATAGGATATACATATAGATATGTAGAAAGAGATTTCTTTATGAGGGATTGGTTCACATGATTATGGAGGCTGAGAAGACTTTTCATGTGCTATCTGCAAGCTGGAGCTTGAAGGAAAGCTGGTGGTTTAGTACAGTTCAAACGTGAAGGCCTGAGAACAAGGGAAGCTGATGATATAAATCCCAGGTTCAGTTGAGTTGCAAGCCCTGAGAACTAAGACACCCAACATTTGAGGGTAGGGAAAGATGGATGTCCAGCTCAAGCAAAGAGTAAATTTGCCCTTTCTCTGACGTTTTAGTTCTGTCAGTCCATCTGATCGAATGACTGAATGATGTCCACTTGCCTGGTCTGTGCAACCTGTTTTACTCAGTTTATCAAGTCAATGCTAATCTCTTCATTCAATAACCAGCTGAAATTGCTTATTAGGTTTATCTTACTTTTTCTTTGATTGTCTTAATCAGTCAGTGAGTGATAATATAATCTACTATATTGATGATTTTAATTGCTGCTTTCCAATAGTAGTGTCTCCACTTCTCTCTTTTTGTGATTTCATTGGCAGGAACTTGCCTTAGAAAACTGATAAGTGTTAGTGATAATATGCTTCATATTTTAATTGAAATGCCTCCAGTGTTTCACAGTTCAGAATACCACTGAATATTGATTTCAATTCGATACAGTTTAATTTTTGTTGTTGTTGTTTCTGGTTGTTGATGTTGTTTTCCTGGTTATTCTCCAGCTGCTAACTTAACCCATCCTAGATGGTTAACAGATTTAGCCAAATGCCTTTTTGACATACACTTTAATCATTTTAATGATGATTTTATACTTAGATTGATTATAATGATGTTTTAGGAATCTCAAGAGAATCACAACCAATCGAATATGTTTGTAAAGGTATAAAAGGAAGTTTATTATGGGAATTAGCTTACATAATTATGGAAACCAAGAAGTCCCAGGATCCACAATCTGCAAACTGGTGAACTAGGAGGTCCTGTGGTGCAATTCAGTTCAAGTCTGAAGGCCTTAGAACCAGGAGAGCTAATAGTGTAAATCCCAATTCTAGTCTTAACACCTTAGAACCAGGAGAGTGATACCAGAGAGCAGGTGAAGATGGATGTTTCAGCTCCAGTGAAAATTCAGCAAATTCACCTTTCCTACCTTTTTCTATTCAGGCCTTCATCAAAGGGGGTGATGCCCACCTGCCTTTGGGAGGGCACTCTTCTTTACTCAGTATATCAATTCAAATGCTATTCCCATCTGGGAACACCCTCAGACACCCCCAGCAATAATGTTTTATCAGCTATCAGGTCATCCCTTACCTCGGTCAAGTTGATCATATAATTAATTTTCATAATTCCTCCCAACAAAAACAATGAATGATACTAGTTACTGGATAAAAATTTTATAATTTAGGTTACATCATGTTCTTTTTGTCTACAAATCTAAACCATAACCTAATCAACTGATTTATAATTAGTAATAGTTTTTGATAATAGACTTTTATGCTATTTGGCATGAAATTCTGAAGGATTTCAAAGAATTGAGTGATGTTAAAATAAAACTTCTTTCATTCTTATCAACTTATACAGATAAATAAGTTTCTTTACTGCTTTAAGTAATAAAATGAAAGCTAACAGTGTGGAGGTTCCTTAAAAAGCTGCAAATAGACCTGCCATATGACCCAGCAATCCCACTGCTGGGCATATACACCGAGGAAACCAGAATTGAAAGAGCCACGTGTACCCCAATGTTCATCGCTGCATTGTTTACAATAGCCAAGACATGGAAGCAACCTAGATGCCCATCAACTGACGAATGGATAAGAAAGCTGTGGTACATATACACAATGGAATATTACTCAGCATTAAAAAAAAAATTCATTTGAAGCAATTCTACTCAGATGGACGAAACTGGAGCCCATTATCCAGAGTGAAGTAAGCCAGAAGCAAAAACAACAATACAGTATATTAACGCATATATATGGAATTTAGAAAGATGGTAACGAGAACCCAGCATGCGAGACAACAAAAGGAATGCAGATGTATAGAATAGACTCGTGGACTTTGTGGATGAGGGTAAGGGTGGGATGATATGGGAGAAGGGCATTGAAGCATGTTAATTGTCATGTGTCTAATCAATCGCCAGCCCAGGATTGATGCTCAGGACTGGTGCAGCGAGATTTCCCGGGGGGGAGGGAGGAGGGAGGGGGGTTCCGGAGGGGAAGCATATGTAAACCCATGGTGATATCATGACAATGTATGGCAAAAACAATAAAAAATAAAAAAAAAAAAACTTTAAACACAGAGGTATCATCTGACCCAGTAATTCCACTCATAGCTATGTACCTAAAAGAAATGGAAGTACATGTCCATACAAACCCTGTATATGTATGCGTATGGTAGCATTATTCGTAATAGCCAAAAAGTGGGGCTAAAACAATGTCAATGAACTGATGAATGAATAAACAAACTGTAGTATGTCCATAAAAAAAAAAAATGAAAGCTATCAGTAGGGTTGATTGTAAACCATCTGTGCTGTGCTTAGTCCCTCAGTTGTGTCCAACTCTTTGCGACCCCATGGACCATAGCCCACCAGGCTCCTCTGTCCACAGGGATTCTCCAGGCAAGAATGCTGGAGTGGGTTCCCATGACTTCCTCCAGGGAATCTTCCCAACTCAGGGATCAAACCCAGGTCTTGCACATTATGGGCAGACTTTTTACTGTCTGAGCCATCAGGTGAGCCCTAAACTGTCATATTCTAGAAATAACTCATATTTATCCATAGATAAGTTTAGTAATTAAAAACTTGCTTTATTAATCTCATTGAGATATGCATTTTGAATGTTAATTTTATGTTGTTTGCTTGTTAAATTAGTAATATGTTTATGCCAAGATCAATTATATACTAGTAATAATTATAATGAAAGTCAATTTAGAAGAAAAACACTTTGATAAAGCCTTATATAACAAAATGTGTAACAAAATGTAAAATTTTATTTTGTGTACATATTTTGTGGCAGAATTAAGATGAGGTGTTTAATAAGAGTTTTTAAACATGAAGTGACAGTACCATGAAATGGCTGGAAAATCCCATGGTCGGAGGAGCCTGGTAGACTGCAGCCCATGGGGTCGCTAAGAGTTGGACACGACTGAATGACTTCACTTTCACTTTTCACTTTCATGCATTGGAGAAGGAAATGGAAACCCACTCCAGTGTTCTTGCCTGGAGAATCCCAGGGATGGGGGAACCTGGTGGGCTGCCGTCTATGGGGTCAGACAGAGTTGGACACGACTGAAGCGACTTAACAGCAGCAGCAACAAAATGGAAATATGAGTTCAAGATGAAAAAAAGAATATAACTTTTCTGAATATTATAGAATAGGTTATGTATATTTTAAATGGTTGACAAGACTTTCAAATCATTGTGCTCAGGGAAAAAAATAGGGATGAAATATCTTCCTGCAAGGATTTATCCTGAGCTTTCTTATAGAATGCTGAAGATCTGGTAGTTTATATCCATCTACTACACTCCTTTTGTTGTCTCTGATTACTTATGCCTAGAAGAAAACTTCACCAGAATATCTGGCACACCTTCTAAAAATTTACCTGTGTTTTGTTTGCATTTCTGAAATCTTTGTTGTTGTTCAGTCGTTCATTTGTGTCCAGCTCTTTACGACCCTGTGGACTGCAGCACGCCAGGCTTCCCTATCCTTCACCATCTCCCAGAGCTTGCTCAAACTCATGTTCGTTGAGTCAGTGATGCCATCCAACTATCTCATCATCTGTTGTCCTCCTGCCTTCAATATTTCCCAGCATCAGGGTCTTCTCTAATGGGTCAGCTCTTCACATCAGGTGACCAGTGAATATTCAGAATTGATTTCCTTTAAGATTGACTTGTTTCCATTGTTTCCCCATCTATTTTTCATGAAGTGATGAGACTGAATGCCATAATCTTCATTTTTTGAATGTTGAGTTTTAAGCCAGCTTTTTCACTCTCCTCTTTCACCTTCAACAAGAGGCTCATTAGTTCCTCTTCACTTTCTGCCATAAGGGTGGTATCATCTGAAAATCTGAGGTTATTGATATTTCTCCCAGAAATCTTGATTCCAGTTTGTGCTTCATCTAGCCCAGCATTTTTCGTGATGTACTCTGTGGAGAAATTAAATAAGCAGAGTGACAATATACAGCCTTGGCATACTCCTTTCCCAATTTTGAAGCAATCTGTTGTTCCATGTCTAGTACTAACTGTCACTTCTTGACCTGCATACAGGCTTCTTAGGAGGCAGGACACATGGTCTGGTATTCCCATCTCTAAGAATTTTCCAGTTTGTTGTGATCCACACAGTCAAAGGCTTTAGCATAGTCAATGAAGCAAAAGTAGATGTTTTTCTAGAATTCTCTGAAATCTTAGTGCTTATTTTAACCCTTTTGATTGTTTGGTTTGGTTATGGTATGAGGCACAGATATAAAACATGTTATCTCTCCAAATTTATACTCACTTATCCCAGCACTGTTTTGTGAACAAATATCATAACCTTTGGTGCTTCACCAAATCCTGTATTTTCTTGTGAATTTGTTTCTGTACTTTGTTTTATTCCACTGATATGTTTGTCTTGTGCTGTGACTGATCTTTTTTTTTTTTTTAACATTACTATATCTTTATAGATATACTTTAAAATTTAGCTGGTACAACTACCTCATTATAATTTTTCTGCAAAATTTATGTATTTATTCTTTCAGATTAACTTTAGAATCATTTGTTTTTTCAACTTAAAATTACCTTAGGATTGCTTTTGGCATTACATTAAATTTATTATCACTGGTTTGGCTTATCTCTCTTGGCTCAGTGGCACTATTAACCACTATTGAAAATAAATTCCTTGGCTTTTCAACTTGAAGCATGCTAGTATAAGCAGCAGTTTTATGAACCACTTGGAATATAAACCAGTTGGATTTGTGGCTTTCATTGTTCTGTGTTGGGAGAATGATAATTGAAATCATGGATTTTTTTTTTCTTATCTAACCATGATGTTTTCATGCATATCTTTTGAAACTGGAGTCTTGCAAAGTTTTTTGCTGATTCTCAGGTCAATGGTTTACTGAGAAGATCCCCTGGAAGAGAAAATTGTAACCCACACCAGTATTCTTGCCTGAAAAATTCCATAGACAGAAGAGCCTGGTGGGCTACAGTCCATTTGATAAAAAAGAGTCGAATATGACTGAGCACAAATGTATTTTGTCTTGCATCTTGCTGAGTTTTCTCATAAGTTTGCCTACACTTAGAGTTAATGTACTATGTTATATTATGTACTTATATTTCCTATCTATTAGTGATAGTGATTGTTTTCATTTGCATTAACTTTCCATTTTTCAGATGACTAAATTCTCTAATTTTATTACTAAATTTATTAGAAGAATAATGTGAATAATAATTGATGATTTGGGGCTTTTTGTTGTTGTTCACTCTTAATAAGGAGTTTCTTATTGATTCCTGATAGTCTTTAATAGGTTAAAGGCATTTTCTTCTAGTCTTAGTTTGTCATATGAATTTTTTTTTTAAAATTAAGAATGCATACTTATTGTTTCCAATTCTGCTTTAGTATCTAAAGAAATTTTTATATATTTATATCCTTTAATGTAATAACATTATAGGTTATTAAATGTGTGTGTGCTAAGTCACTTCAGTTGTCTCTGACTCTTTGCAACACAGTGGACTGTAGCCATCCAGGCTCTTCTGTCCATGGGACTCTGCATCCAAGAATACTGGAATGGGTTGCCATGCCCTCCTCCAGGAAATCTTCCCAACCCAGGGATCGATCCTCTATCTCAAGTTTCCTGGGTTGGCAGGAGGGTTCTTTACCACTAACACCACTTGGGAAGACCAAGGTTAATAGATGTTTAGTTCTAAAACATTCTCGAATTTTACACTATAATGTTCACTTTCATCTTGCATATTTCTTTTATTTTGAGTTGAAATATTGTTATTGTTACTTCCAACATTGAATATTTATTTTTTTAATCTTTATTACTTTCTCATAAAATACTTCAGAAAATTTTTTTCTGAAAAATTTCAGCAACATCAAATATTATTTTATATGTTTTATTCCCAATTTCAGTCAGTTCTAATATGTTATATTATGTTTACATTTCCTATTTAACCAAAACAATATTTAGAAACAAAAAAATTTTATTTTCTCTCTTCCTTCCTTCTTCCCTCCCTCCTTTGCTTTCTTTCCCTTCCTCCCTTCTTACCCTCTTTCCTTCCTTTATTCCTTCCTACCAGTTCCACTAATTTCACTAATGCCACTTTCCAAAACTGAAATGTATGTGTTTCAGGCTTTAATATGTTGTTGCATTTTTAACCAGACACTCAAAACACTGCCATAGTGACAAACACTGTGGCTTACTCAATAGCTATACTCCAATCTTGTTTACTAACAAAATTTCAATTTTGTTTTTGACACCAATGTTCCTAGTATAAGAGGATCAATTATCATTGGTTCTGATCATTCAAACCAATCTTATTCACTGGGACAGATCCTTGCTTTCACAACTGTCCTTATGTAACTCCAGGTGGACACATGACATAATTCTAACTAATGAGTTATAGTTGGGAGTCTCCTGATGGAGCACTGGGAAAAGGGATCTCCTTCTAGACAATTGTGTGCAAGGCATTTATGCCATTGAAGGAAATCTTTTAAATATGTGACTACTGAAGCTGTGGCGATATCACTTGATATCTTAGGGAAAAACAAGAAAAATACAGAAATATTAGAGAAGGAACAGGTTTTTCACGCTTTTCTTTATAATAGGCTTTCTGAATTTTAGCTGTGCTCACAGGTGCTTGAAATGAAGCTAAAATGTACCAACTTTTCTTGATGCTGCTTGCTATCAGGTCATTAAGGATATGCAAATTCCAATAGTTTCTTTCTCTCCCTTTTCTCCTATTGTTGTCTAGAATGAAGATTATATGGCTTTAGTTAATGCAATCCTATACTATAAGGTGAATTAGGAATGGAAGCAATATAAAAATAGTGCAACAAGATAGAAAGACACTGGATCTCCAATTCTGTGGGACATCTTTCTGGCCATGGACCATGCACTTGAACATTTATGTAATAAGTAATTAAATTTCCATGTATTGACCCTTATTTTAATTTGGAGTTTCCTGTCCCTTAAATCCCAAACTAAACTAATAACTGATCCTGATCCAGATTCTTGCTTTTCAAGTCACATAGTGGAAAGGATAACTGGTTAATTTCAGGTTCTCACTAAGAAAAGTAATAAATATTTTCTTACTTTGTGGTTGGCTTCTCTGGTGTTGTTTAGTCACTAAGTTGTGTCTGACTCTTTGTGACCCCATGGACTATAACCTGCCAGGCTCCTCTGTCCATGGAATTTCTCAGGCAAAACTTCTGGAGTTGAGTAGCCATTTCCTTCTCCAGGGGCTCATCTGGACCCAGGATTGAACCCATGTCCCCTGCATTGGCAGGCAGATTCTTTACCACTGAGCTATACTTGAAGACAAAGCATTCACCATGATTAAAAATTAAAGCTTCACATATATATCCATAGACTTCTGTCTATATTAACAAGTTTTCTATGTGAGAAAAAGAATTTATTAGATTTGATTCTGCTGGGATACATTTTGAAACATTATACTTACTGACCTACACTGCTTGTTTTCATAGACAGAGTTTTTAAAGAGAATAATCTTCCCTACAAGATAGCATTTAAACTTCAAATTTTCATAGCTATATTACATATTTTTCAGCATGATATGATCATCTCCATTTAATTTCATAATTGACTTCATATATTGTGTGTGTATATATATATATATATATATTTATCTAGGTGTTTGAATGCTAATATTCAAAATTCTGTTTCCAGTCAGTTATGCCCTTTGTCATGATATAGCCCAGATACAAAGCTCTTAATTTTTCTCATTCAAATAGCTATGTAAAAATTGCATAAATAAATGCTTTGATCCAAATGAAGAGCATTCGTTTGAGCCACTGTTTATTTTAAAGACTGTTACTAGTGGGTTGTGTTTAGAAAGTCAACATGTGTAAAGTTAATCCTTAATTAGTATAACGAATATTCTGGGGTCAATAAGTATCACGAGGAAGACAGAGAAGTAGAAGGTTGTTTCCTTTTTCAGTTGATTTGTATTTCAGGTTCATTCTGTGTCTTTAAACTGTCAGCCTTACTACTGCTTGAATATCTTGGCTCTGCGTATATGAACACAGTCAACTCTTTCATTGCCTTGAGCATTGCTGGAGGATATTCAAGCTATTTGCTGATCTCTAGCTATGTTTTAACCAAACTTTATTTTATAAGGAGTCCCTAGGCTTAACTATGAGGCATTTTTATGCCTCCTTTGATTGATGCTTCCTGCCATGGCCCTTAGTGATTTGGTAATATTTTAAATCCCTGCCTAAGTTGCTTCACTATTAGATAACTAGTGTGGAGAGCTGCCAGAATATTTGTATCCTTTCTTTGTGGCCAGCAATAGATTTAATGGTTCCTGAGAGAATTTTATTGTTTGATGGCTCTTCCCATTCTTATGTCAGCTTTCTGTGGTTTCACAGAAAACTTACTATCTTTGAGGTCAGACCTCCTCTACCTATCCTTCTGATCCTACTTCTTCCAAATTTTCTTTTCTCAGAACATAGAATTAAAAGTCAACCACATTTGATTCAGAAACTAAGCCCTACTAGTATTTGTCTTAGGCCAAGATACTGACCTCTGAGCCACAAGTTCTGTAAGATGCACTTTGAGATAAGTAAATAGTTATGCTATAACTGTGCCAGTGCCAGGACATAGTAAATAGTTTAAGTTCAGTTTCTCTTCTTTACTTTTATCCATATTGCAATTATAATCAGTCCTTTTATACTGCAGGATTAAATCACAAGAGATTTTTAATAGAAAATGTAGTTTGTAGTCAACATTTATTATCTATCTACATTAATATTTACTAAAGTATTTGTTTCTCTTCCTGTTAGTTCTGAATTGCCTGATTGCTAACCCAGAACGTTACTGATTTTGTAAACAATTATATATTTTTTAAATTAGAAGTGTATTACTGAAATACAGTACCATTGATTCATTACCCTGGGATCAGTTCAGTTCTGTTCAGTTGCTCAGTTGTGTCCAACTCTTTGCAACCTCATGGACTATAGGATGCTAGGATTTTCTGTCCATCTCCAACTCCTGGAGGTTACTCAGACTCATGTCCATTGAGTCAATGATTCCATCCAACCATCTTATCCTCTGTCATCCCCCTTCTCCTCCTTGGGATGCACGTACCTTAGGATGGTTATATGCATTTTGGAATTTACTGAATATCTATTTTGATGATAAAAACCATCTATCAGTAACTTTTAAAAAATCAATTTGAAGTTTTCAAGCTTGTATTCTAGCTTCACATGTAGGGAAATATTCCTTGTAATTCCTATGGGAATGAGAATATTTTCTGAGCAGTGTATACTACTTCAACTTCTGTGCACTGGATTCATGACTTGAGACTTGATAAATCTAGAACCTAGAAATAGTATATTCTTCTGAGAAATTCCACTTCTGGGTATCTCAAAAGTTCTAGAGAAATTAAAAGTAATAAGCTTCTAGGAATAAGAGAGACTAATTACAAATATTTTAAAAATTTAAAGCATCTTGAATGAGTCATTGTTCAAAAAGACTACTGAAGGAACAAGTCCATTAGAAATAAAAGATGAGGACTTCTGTTTCCTTCCACTTCGGATATAGAAAGAGTTGCAAGAGAATTTTCCTCCACCTTAGCAATAAGAATCTTTAAGTCAGAGTTTCATAAACTCACAGAGATATGAACATGCAAAGATACCTATTGAATTATAATCCACAGAGCAATTACTTGACCTAGAAGAGAAGTGAGCCATGTCTGCTTTTTTATCTGGTGAAACAGCAGGAGGGGAAAGAAGCCATCATAGCTGTGACTAAGGAGAAAACAGATCCTTTTAATAAGTTCTTAAAGACTGATAATGTGCTGGTATGACAGTTTAGAATCCCAAGGAGGCAGAAACAAAGAAAATTTGCAACTACCTGCCAAATCCTTTCCACAAGCTTGTTTTAGCACTAAGGAGAAAATTGTGCACAGCACAGAAGAGCTGAGACAGATTCCACCTAGGATTCAGGTACATAGAGAACGCTGAAATCTGAGGGGAGGACAGTGCACCAAGAGAAATCCTTATGTACTTAAGGAACTCATTGTGTGATAGTGCGATGGGCCTGCTAACATGTAAAGGCAGGGAGGGATAACTGAGAGCAAACCTCCAGGCCTCTACAGCTTCTCCTGAGTAGGAGACAACATCCGTTTATGGCTGAAGGAGAGCTGAGAGTAAGCCTTCAGATGCAGGCACACAAAGATACCTGAATTCTGAGAAGCATGCCAAAGGGAGAGAATTTCCAAAGACATTCTGGATCTCACAGTGAGCATGAGGCAGAAGACATGTGTGGCTGGGTGTGGAAAAGAGAGATGAGATAAAACTTCCCAAGGTGCCTGATTATGGAGCCTAATAAAATCTGAGGACAGGGAAACAGATGCTGTAGGCATTCAGAACCCAAGCCTACTGAAAGAAAGTTTCTGAATTTACCTTCAAATAATTTGAGACCTCACTGAACTAAATATGACAAAAGCAGCAACAGATTCTAGGCCAAGCTCAAATGCAGATGGGGTTGATTTAGAAGAAGGAGCATGCTTTTTTCTAGACATACATATTATTTATTTTGGATTCCATTTTTTTTTTACAATTTTATGACATTTAAGATAAATTTATTAGCTAATAGGAAAGAAAACTAGACTGATAATCAACAATGAATCAGGCAGGAGACATTGAAATTATCAATCAATGATTTAAAAATAACCATGATAAAAATGTTAAAGGGTTTCATGGAAAAGGCCAGCTATTTCAAAGTAACTATGACAAATACATCATAGCATCTAGAGCAAAAGGCAGAAAACAGCAAGAATGAACAGATGGGATCTATCATCAGAGGAATAGATATGATAAAAGAATCAGTCAGTCATTTCAGTCACTCAGTCATATCTGACTCTGTGACCCCATGGACTGCAGCATGCCAGGCTTCCCTGTCCATCACCAACACCCAGTGCCTGCTCAAACTCATGTCCATTGAGTCACCGATGCCATCCAGCAATCTCATCCTCTGTCTCCCCTTCTCTTCCTGCCTTCCATCTTTCCCAGCATCAGGGTCTTTTCAAATGAGTCAGTTTTTTGCATCAGGCAGCCAAAGTATTGGAGTTTCAGTTTCATCATCAGTCCTTCCATGAGTATTTAGGACTGATTTCCTTTAAGATTGACTGGTTTGATCTCCTTTCAGTCCAAGGGACTCTCAAGAGTCTTCTCCAACACCACAGTTCAAAAGCATCAATTCTTCACTGCTCAGCTTTCTTTATGGTCCAACTCTCACATCCATACATGACTACTGGAAAAATCATAGCCTTGACTAGGCAGACCTTTGTTGGCAAAGTAATGTCTCTACTTTTTAACATGCTATCTAGTTTGGTCATAGCTTTTCTCCCAAGGAGAAAGTGTCTTTTAGTTTCAAGGCTGCAGTCACTATGTGCAGTGATTTTGGAGCCCCCCAAAATAAAGTCTGTCACTGTTTCAATTGTTCCCCATCTATTTGCCATGAAGTGATGGGACTGGATGCCATAATCTTCATTTTTTGAATGTTGAATTTTAAGCTAGCTTTTTCACTCTCCTCTTTCACTTTTAACAAAAGATTCCTCAGTTCTTCACTTTCAGCCACAAGGGTGGTGTCACCTGCATATCTGAGGTTATTGATATTTCTCCCAGAAACCTTGATTCCAGCTTTTGCTTCATTTAGTCCGTCATTTCACATGATGTGCTCTGCATAGAAGCTAAATATGAAGGGTGACAGTATACAGCCTTGAAGTACTCCTTTCTCGATTTGGAACCAGTCCATTGTTCCATGTCTGGTTTTAACTGTTTCTTCTTGACCTGCATATAGATTTCTCAGGAGGCAGGTCACATGGTCTGGTATTCCCATCCCTTTAAGAATGGTCTGCAGTTTTGTTGTGAACCACACAGTCAAAGACTTTGGCGTAGTCAATAAGGCGGAAGCAGATGTCTCTCTGGAACTTGCTTTTTCCATGACCCAACAGTTGTTGGCAATTTGATCTCTGGTTCTTCTGCTTTTTCTAAATCCAGCTTAAACATCTGGAAGTTCTCAGTTCATGTACTGCTGAAGCTTGACTCAGAGAATTTTAAGTATTACTTTGCTAGTGTGTGAGATGAGTGCAATTGTGTGGTAGTTTGAACATTCTTTGGCATTATCTTTCTTTGGGATTGGAATGAAAACTGACATTTTCTAGTCCTGTTAGCACTACTGAGTTTTCCAAATTTGCTGGTGTATTGAGTGCAACACTTTCACAGCATTATCTTTTAGGACTTGAAATAGGTCAAGTGGAACTCCGGCACCCTGACTAGTTTTATAGTGATGCTTCCTAAGGCCCACTTGACTTTGGAATCCAGGATGTCTAGCTCTAAGCAAGTGACCACACCATCATGGTTATCTGGGTCATTAAGAACTTTTTTGTATATTTCTTCCTTGTATTCTTGCCAGCTTTTTTTTTTTAGTATCTTCTGCTTCTGAACCATTTCTCTCCTTTATTGTGCCCATCTTTGCATGAAATGTTCCCTTGGTATCTTTAATTTTCTCAAAGAGGTTTCTAGTCTTTTCCATTGTATTGTTTTCTTCTATTTCTTTATACCAATCACTGAGGAAGGCTTTGTTATCTCTCCTTGCTATTCTTTGGAACTCTGCATTCAGATGGATATAGCTTTCCTTTTCTCCTTTGCCTTTAGGTTCTCTTATTTTCTCAGCTATTTGTAAGGCTTCTTTAAACAAGCATTTTGCCTTTTTGCCTTTCTTTTTCCTTGGGATGGTCTTGATCACTGCCTCCTGTACAATGTCAAATATAAATGCTAGAAATGAAAAGTATGGTAACAGAGATGAAGAAGTCTTCCTATGAACTATCAGCAGACTGCATATAGCAAAGAGAAGAATCAGTGAATCAGTATCCTTAAATATAGGTCAAAGAAATTTTTCAAATTTAAATAGCAAAAGTCAAAACAGTTTAAAAAAAAGAGAGAGCGAACAGAGCTTGCAAGATATGGGACAATATAAAATAGTCTAGGACATCAAGCACATCATTTGGGGTTTCCCAGGTGTCTCACTGGTAAAGAATTTGCCTGCCAATGCAGAAGACACAGGTTCAATCCCTGGATTGGGAAGATCCTCTGGAGTAGGAAATGGCAACCCACTTCAGTGTACTTCCCTAGAAAATCCCATGGGCAGAGGAGCCTGGTGAGTTGCAGTCCATGGGGTTGTGGAGTTCGACACGACTGAGTGACTGAGCATGCATGCAACACATCATTTGGAGTCCAAGAAGGAGAAACATCTAGAGAGAAAGAAAGACATTACATACAGTGGAACAACATTAAGAGTGCTACTGATTATTTACCAGAAATGACTGAACTCAGATTTTGGAATTGCATCATTCTAGTTTGGGAAAATAAAAATCATGCACAGAGATTTCTATACTTAAAATAAAGGTGAAATAAAGACATGTTCAGATAAGCAAAAGTTTGAAGAATTCAGCTAATGCAACCTGAACTACAAGAAATGATAAAAGAAGTTCTTCAGGCTATATACAATGAATAAAGAATGCCAGAAAAAGCAAATATATAAGTGAATATATTTCTAAATATCTACATCTATGTCCATATGTTTATATATATCAATATATTTATCTCTTTAAATATCTTTTAGGCACTATTGACAATTTAAAATAAAATAACAATAATGGATTGTGAGATCTATAGCATATGTAGAATTAAATACAAGGACACAAAGAACATGAACGTGATAATTTGGAGTAAGCTTTTGTCAGATTCTTACATAGTTTATAAAGTAGTAGATTATTTTTGAAATTAGATTTGATAAATTAAAAGTGCATAAGGGAAAGGACAAAATGAATAACACAAAAAGACATGACTGAAAATCAACAGAGGAGATAAAATAGAATGCTAAAAATATCAGTTTATTCTGGAGATATCAGGAAAAAATGAACAATTAAGAGAGAACAGACATGCAAATAGAAAACAAAAACCATTTTAGTAGACTTAAACTGAAACATATCAATTATTACTTTCAAAGTAATGTCATTTGATTCCTCCAGAAAGTTTACCGAAGACAGAAGCTCAAAGTATTTACTCATGAAACACTTGTGAATAATAATAAAAGGGAGCGTCAGTAGGAATGTGTAAGAAAAGGCTTTATGTTGCAAAAGTATATTCAATACCGTAAAGAAAATGGATTGTGCAAAAGAGCATCAGATTGTGAAATATCATTGTGTTCACATTGTGTTAAAGGCACATGCAACAATGCAGTGGTGTTGATGTTGACCTTTGTCACCTGGCCAAAGTAGTGTTTGACAGGTTTCTCTGCCACAGAGTCACTCCACTCTTCCATACTTTGTTTTTCAAAAGTGAGTCACTATTTGGTATAATTCATGTTCAAGGATTGTGAAGAAGTTAAGGTCCTCCTCCGTGATGGAGGAATAGCTACATAATTTTGAATTCTTAAGTAAAGTATATTTATCTCTTCTCTCACATTTATTCATTCAATTACTTAAGTTAATACAGACTTATGTATATTTATTTTATACTTTGTGTTATTGCTCAAATAGTTCCAGCTTTGAGCAATTGGTCAATTTGTTCCAGTAGCTTTGGCCATTTGGAGCTCTTTCAGTTAGGCTCCTGTATCCATTTGGCATTCACCAGCACTTCTGTTCTTTTATTTTTTAAATCATTTCCTTACTTTCTGGCACTACAAGATGCTCTAGGTTCATTTTGTATATTCCCTGAGCCATCCCTCCATTAAGTCATTTCTCCCATGAAACCTGATACCTTTTATTGGAGAATGATTTCATAAACAAAGATCTGGGAGCTGGGTAGGCTTAATTCCCTGTCATTGTTGCTTCTTCACTTCAGTTGCTCAGTCATGTCAGACTCTTTGCGACCCCATGGACTGCAGCACACCAGGCTTCCCTGCCCATCACCAACTCCAGGAGCATGCTCAAACTCATCATGTCCATCGAGTAGGTAATGCCATCCTACTATCTCATCATCTGTTGTCCCCGTTTCGTCCTGCCTTCAATCTTTCCCAACATCATGGTCTTTTCCAATGAGTGAGTTCTTTGTATCAGGTGTTATTAGCATACTAATTTGTGCATGCACAAATATATAAAATTATCTATCTGTATATCTGTACCTATATCAAGCTAAACATGAAAGTGAAAGTTGCTCAGGCTTATCCCACTCTTTGCGATCCCATGGCCTACACTGTCCATGGAATTCTCTAGCCCAGAATACTGGAGTGGGTAGTCTTCCCCTTTTCCAGGGGATCTTCCCAAACTAAGGATCCAACCCAAGTCTCCCGCATTGCAGGCAGATTCTCTACCAGTTGAGCCACAAGGGAAGCCCAAGAATACTGGAGTGGGTAGCCTATCCCTTCTCCAGGGGATCTTCCTGAGCCAGAATTCAAACCAGGGTTTCCTGTATTGCAGGCAGATTCTTTTCCAGCTGAGCTCCCAGGGAAGCCCCAAGCTAAATGTGGATTCATACAACTGCTTCTGACTCTAATCCATTACTATATGGTTCATTCTAGTCCCCCTTCTCTTTGCTTACACATGACTCTCTTTCTAATAATGATAAACCTAGCTCACAACATTCACCGTCTATTAATATTTACTTATTTGTTGACTGTGCTATACATATGCAGTCTTTTCAGACTTATTAGCCCACGCCCCTGTAAGAAAAAACTAGAGGACAGTATTTAGTTCAGATGGAAAGAATCATCTCTGGGAAAAAATAGGTGCTATTATTTAAAAGATGTTTTCTGGATATACATTAAAAAAGCAATGTTTCTAAGTTGGTAATGTTCTCAAATGTTAAGTGGGTTAAGTCAAATCCAATAAATCAAATTGTCAAAAACTGTCATAAAATAATTCAAAATCTGTGTAAAGGTTTTGTCTTGCTGTACTATGAATGACATAGGCATAAATAAATACATATCACTGGCATCAAAATGTTCTGAGGAGATAAAAAACATATAAAAAGAAAGGTTTCATTAGTGGCACATGATCACTAAGGGCTGCATGATGTATGTGTACAAGTGACACTGGAGATAAGATAAATATTTTGAACTATTATGTCTGGGAGATCACTCGTTAATAATAAGTAGAATGATAATGGGGGGGGCAAGAGTTCATAGGCTTCTTATCTTATTTTTTCCATTTCTTTAAGTTTAGGAGCAAGGTTTACCATGATGGCATTCTTGATTTATTACAGGTCTCAGGTAGCCCTGAGATTGCCAACTTAGCCTTGAAACAAATCCAGGGAGAAGCAGATATGTCCAAATGTTACTCTCAACCGTGGCAATGAACTGTGAATTTGAGATCCATTCCAACAAAGTAATCCAAGAATCAGGAAGCCAGCAAGCAAGAATTTGTCTTATTCTACAAAGACACTTTTCTTAGAGATTATGATGGAAATACAGGCTTTGTTTATTATAGACCTGAAATATATACTTAGTATGGGTTGATTTTACTTTCTTCAGTTTGCAAAAGACTCATGGAAAATGCAATGTAATAGAAGATAAAAGAACTAAATTATAATGTTAGCTCTTTCATTGACTTAGTTGATTAAACTTCTGAAAGTCCCTTTACCTCTGTGAGACTTATTTTAATTTTTCGTACATTAGAAAGTAATTCTCTCAGATGCTATAAATAAAATTCAAGTAAAATAAACAGATGAAAGCAAGTACATGATCAGATTTTTCAGGCTATCTCAAAAAACTGTTTCTTCACTGCAGTTAATTCTTCACTGCAACTTTGTTGTATCTGTGATGCAAAAAAAATTTAAATGTGTTTGCAGTTTCTAGTTACCTGTAATAATTATATATGTGGTGGTATTTTATTTTTATAATCTTTACTATCTTTTATATCAATAATATATATTTATAAAATCCATTGATATTGGCAACATAGTTGCTATTAAAAAACTATAACATTTATTTATTACCAAATTGTTACATTTATTACCAAATTATTACATTTGGTACAAAATTATTAGAGATGGATAATTTTTAATTTATTCTAATATTTACTGATTTTTATGGAGATAATGTCTTAATTCAAAATAGTGATTTTATTTATGAAAACCTTAATCATTGTAGCAGAACAATAGTGAAGCTGGTATTTTCTGGATGGAGATGCATTTCAGTAAATCATATGAGGGATGTAGTTTAGGATCAGCACTATAATAATCTTTGCTACATCATTAGCAGTGTTATCTTTAAATATACAGAATTTTTAAAAGAAGGCTTAACATGTACCTATTATTGCATATAAAATCTCACATGAAAATCCAAAACAAATTCCAGGAAAACAGAAGAAGGAAAAATGGGCAATGGATTTCATTTTCCCATGCAGGCCAGTATATCCATGCATGTAAAATCAGAGCTAAATTTTGTGGTTTGAAACGTCCCATCACCGATTTTCGTACATTACACTAAGCCACACAGTAAGTCAAAACCTGCATCTGCAAGTCCAGTGACTCTATGATCCAGTCATCAGTGAACAACGCTGATTTAGGAGCCATATGTCATTTGGCAATTACTTCATGACACAATGATTATTTCAAAGTTGTTAATTCAACAGAAGGACTTTCATAAGAAGAGTACATTTTTTGAATACTGTTTTATTCTCCAGTTAAGTGCTCATTTACTGTTTTTTTTTTTCACCCCCCCAAAAATCTCATGGAGCAAGTCAATATGTAAGTAAGCCATTAGCTAAGGGAAAGGGAAATAACAAAACCCCAAACTCAACACTAATAAGATATCAGATGGGTTCCTAGTAATAAATTTGAAAATGATAGATATATTTCCTACTTCTCCAGGAGTTTCTATCTGACCTAGTTGCAATTGTTGAGTGTGTTTTCTATACACAAATCTTGAAAAACTGCTAAGAGAGATTTGGAAAGCTTTGTGATTTCTAAATGTATTTTAAAAGTGAAATAACTCTGGTTGAAGAGGATCAATAAAAATAAAACATTGGTTTTATGAGATTGGGGAAAAAAAGTAAAATCTAGTGATCATATAACAAGTGATAATTTAAATTCCTAAAAAAATGTAATGTAAATATCTGTATTTCTTGTTCCCAGGAGTCAACAAAAGTAAAAATTTCTTATCCCAGGAGAAAAACTGGAAGATAGACAAAACAGACTAAAAAGAGAAAATTATAAATTGCAGGAGCTATTCCATAGCTTAAGCCACTTGCAATCAAGGCCCTTCCTAAAATGACGGTCAGCAGGTGAGATCTGTGAGCTAGAGAAGCAAGTGGAGTGCAGACTTCTCAGGCTAGACAATGTAGAAGTGATTGCTTTCCCAGAACGTTTCAGAACTATATCCCACTACAGACAACCAACATAGCCCTGGGTGGTGCCAGATTTTGTTGAGAAAATCATTTGACATAAACTCTTCCAATATAGAGGAGATTTTCAAGAGTTACCACACTGCCATCTAGAACTTGTATACTTTCGTAGTAAAAAGAAAAGAGAAAAGAAAAAAAAAATTACCTTTGTGATTCTTCGTTTCAAAGAGCCCATTCAAAATATGAGAAGAGTTTTGTGGAAACAAAATAGACCACACAGAATAATAAGAGAATTTAAATAGCTTTGTAAGAAAAACGGGCACTAGTTTGTCACAAATAGAGTATCTGACTTGGAACACTGAAAATTCAGTGATAAATGAGACTAGTGTAGGAGGAAGAAAAAAGTGAGTTGGATACATTCAATTTGCTGTAAAACAAATCTCAGGAGAGGAGTGGGATTTATATTACCTCAATAGCTGGGAGAGAAGTTTGTCAGGGAAAGCATGAAAATGATGAGATGTTATAAATGAACTAACCAGCATTTCTTCAGGGTCTTCTCATTTCTCAAAAGGCACTCCTACTTGGTTCCATACTTACTCCCTAAAGTTCAGAGAGTAATTGTCTTGATTGCAACTTTGAGGTCATGTTGAAGATGAAAGACAGAGAGGATTTGTGTAAGTCAGTGTGTTAAAATTGCATGTAAATAAAATATTGATTGATTTGTCACAATAATTATAAAGCTGACCTTTTAGATTTCTGCTATAGGCCAAGTTATTAAGGTCATAACCCAAGTAGTGATTAATTTTTGTAAAAACTTTTATCTAATTAAATCTTTAATCACAAATATGTTATAATTTCATCAAAAGTATATATTAGAATTACAAGAAAAAATTAATATTTTTCCAGAATTTTAAAGAGAAGGAAATAGACAAAGACAGGAATAAAACAATGATCCTTTCTGCCGTATAAACTTTGAGTTATAGAACAATATCACTGTGGAATAATTAAGGTAATTTTTTGTTGTTATTATTGATTTCAATTTATCCGGCTATGCGAGGCCTCAGTTGTGGGTTGTGGGGTCAAGTTCCCTTATTAGGAACTGAACCTGGGCCTCTTGCATTGGGAGCTAGAGTCTTAGCCACTGGACCACCAGGGAAGTCCCTAAGGTAATATTAATAATAACTTTTATTTGTTGAGCACTTAGTAATCATATGATAACTAACTGCTGGTTCTTATTATACACCAGATACTGTTCCAAGTGCTTTCATAATGTATTTCATTCAATCCAAATAATAGCTCTGGGAATAAATTTGCTATCCCTATTTTCTATATAAGCAAAGTGAGTTGACAACATTTAACAACTGGATCATAGTATAGAAAGCCCAGAGATAACCCATGCACCTATGGTTGTTTTCATGTGCGTGTATTTATTTGTGATATTAAATATTTAGATCTTTATTATACTAGTGATATTGAATCTTTTTCTATTTTATTTTTCTAGTGAGATTAAACATTTTGAACATATTGTGTATGTTTGTTCAAGCATGTTACTTTCCAGTAGTCATTGTAATAAGTTGTACCTTAACAGGCAGACGTGTGGTTTCTCTATTCCATAGAAATCAATGAGAACTGCAAGGAGTCTGAATACAAGGATTGGAAATGATTTAGTAAAAGTAAATTTTTGGAGACTCTATACTGGAGTGTTTGTTTTCCTGTGGTCTCTTTTTTTGAAGAGTCCTTTATAAAATGTTTTAAAATTGCTTTCAGTCTTATTCTAATTATACAGAAGAGAGTATTCCAATATACATTTTTGCAAATATAAACTGAGTTGTACTTATGGTCTTTCTTTTTCCTAGAATTTTTTTACTCTTGTACTATGTGTAAAACTTGTTATTTTCTGGATTCATGCTTTTTATTTCCTTACATCAGATTTTAAAAATAAATATGAATTTGATTTTCAAAAATTTTATACCTGTTTTTGCTGTATATCTCAAGAGTATGATACTGTGTTCCTCTTAAAGAATTTAATATTATACTTCATTTATAAGGTTAGTAATCTGATTTTCTTCTTACTCTCTCCTTTTAAATTAAGGTACTTGCTTTGTGTTATGGTCAAAATAGGCAGCATCTATTCATCAATTCTCTTTCCAATTAGTTTCACCTCTTTTATCTAAAAATCATAGATACTGCCTTTTCCCCTACAATTTTTACCTATCACCTTCTTTCATCACAGTCGGTACCACATGAACCAAAACATATGTACAGCATCCGACCTATACGTATTTATTTATTTTACAGGTAGAAAATAACAATTGTTTTTAAGTTTTATCAATATTTGTTCTACAAACTAATTGCTTCATAAAAATCAAACATTTATTGGATATCCATTGAGTGAAAGAACTTTATGAATATAAAGAATCAACAAAGCAATTATCTGGCTTCATGATGTTCACATATACAAACACATATTTAAAGCTTTTCAATATGAAGAATGAGGAAAAGAGGTGATTCTATGCAACTTATCCTCATTAATATTAGGAACTTTTATTTCTGTGGTGGGTTTGAGATATTGTTGAAGTGTTGGGGAAAATGAGAAATCAGAGAGCATGATAATTATGATAATCAGGTATCTTTAATTTTTACCTTCATCGATGGATCTGGATCTATTAAAAATTTTTTTTTTCTTTCTTTATTTGGCTGCACCAGGTCTTAGTTGTGACATTCGAGCATGTGAACTCAACTCTTTGAGTTATGGCATGTGAACTGCTAAGTTGAAGCATGTGGGATTTAGTTCCCTGATCAGGGATTGAACTTGGGCACCCTGCACTGGGAGCATGGTGACCCAGCCACTGGACCACCAGGGAAGTCCCTAAATCTATTTTTTAATTGAAGGATAAGAATTCTGCCTACCAATATAATGTAGGCTATTTTAATTACTGGGGAATTTACAGCAGAAGCAGGGGGAGGGTTAGCTCTCTAACATTATAAAATCACACCATGGTGAGAAATTTGAGGGAAGATGATTGGAAAAGAAGCAGTGGGAGGAAAGACTTGACTGGACCAATTAGCAAAGTAAAACTGCAAGAGAAAGTGTATAGATCATCACAGGAGCAAGTGGACTAAGCAAGTTTATATCAATAACTAATGAATATCCTGATTGGGCTGGAACTCTCTCTTTAAAGGGAAGAAGAAATACAGATACAAGTAAGAGAAGGATAAAATCCTGAGTGAGATGATAAATAGCTTTCCATATTATCCCATTATAAATACTGCTTTTCAATGAAACCAATGTGAGTGGAATAATTTATGGGTTTTCAAAAGAAAATGTGGCTACAGACAGAATCTTAGGGGAATAAAATACTGAAAAGCACTAGTTGAAAAGGAAGTAAATGGATTTAGTTCACACCAATAGGTCTGATGTGCCTTCAGAAATGGGATTTTCCCACGGTTCTAATTATGAAACCCTCAAGATCCTTAAAACTCTTACATTGAAGTGCAACTTTTAACTTTACAGGCTTAAGGAAAATAAGCATTTTCATATAAATATAAAATACAGTAACCTTGGCTTATTTTTTTTCAAAATTCATGTTGTTAATCTATAGACTTTAAGAAACATAGGGAGAATATAACATATCACTTATAGGCCATAATTGCCATGCTCATTACACTGAAGGGTGCATAATTAAGACTAACAGGATGCTTCAACAGGAGACAAGTTGAGTGACAATAAGTAAAGAGGGCAGAACATTAATATAATAATGATAATGTATAATGATAATAATTGATGCACTGAAACACAACTTCCAAATTCATTTTGAAAGTCTTGGGAAATTTTCTGGTATTTATTATAAGGTATCTTTTTAAGAGGATTAGTTTGGAGCACTCCATGATGGTCGAGTAGAAAGACTTCACTAAACTTGATTTTTACTATGCTTGGTGAAAGTCATTAAATCTCCTGAGATTTGTTTTAAAATAGCTTTCTGGGATTTTTGCAAGGATTAAACAATTATTTTAATATTTTCCCAATATTAGGTACATATTAAATGTTAGCTTCCTTCCTCTAGTTGAGGCACAGACACAAATATTAGCTAATATTAATTATTAGTCAATTATTCCTTTTTCTATTTGTGCTATGGAGGAATACTACATTGAATTTTTAAATGATAAAATATATAGTCATCACTGTAAGATTTGCTAAAAATTGTTTTCCTCGTATAATAGATATATTAAGATGAACCCACATTTTAGGTATTATGTTATGGTATAAAAATATGAAAATAGCATTACAGAGACCATTACATACAAGAAGTGAAAAAAATAAGTCATTCTCATAAATTTGCTAAAAAGTGATTGGTTCTTATAAACTTGTAAAGTGTTTCCCAATATCATCTTTCTGTGACAAACCAAAAAGTTTCAAAGACTGAATTTTTAATAACACCAACTTTAATAACACCTGCTAGGAAAGAGGTGTTTCCTCTTTTGCTGAGATATAGCAAAAGATATAGCAAAATTTACTCACTGAATATAAAAGAACACTAAACAGTAGATTAGAGGCAAACATGGCAATAGTTATTAGATGGATGGCAGAATTCCCTGTTTTATATCTTATTCAGTGCTCTCTTTGGGGGCACAAGCTCACCTCGTCTGGTAATTTTTGGAAATTTCTTGGAGGCGTTTCTTTAATTGCTAAATTATTAAAGGTGATGGTGCATTAGTAGATAGAGACCAAGAATGCTAGACATCCTGTAAAGCATGGAGAAGTACTGTACATTTTAAAAACTTCTTTGGATACAAATTTTAAATGTCCCTCATTGCCACTTAAAACTACCTGACCCTCGGAAATAACTCTATATTAGAATGGCAATGTTGCTTGCGGTATTTGAGCCACCAAGGTAACATACTTTTCCAGTTTGTATTTATAATTATTACATTTTTAGAGATTCTTTATATAAGTGTGTGCTCAGTTGCTCAGTCACATCTAACTCTTTGCGGTCCCATGGGACTGTAGCCTGCCACGCACCTCTGCTTATGGAATTTTCCAGGCAAGAATACTGGAGTGGGGTGTCATTTCCTACTCTAGGGGATCTTCTTGACCCAGGGATCAAACCCACATCTCTTGCATCTCCTGCATTGGCAGGAAGATTCTTTACCTCTAGCACCACCTGGCAAGCCCTTTTTGTTGTTGTTCAGTTGCTCAATCATGTCTGACTCTGTGACTTCATGGACTGCAGCATGCTAGGCCTCCCTGTCCTTCACCATCTCCTGGAGTTTGCCCAATTTCGTGTTCATTGCATTGTTGATGCAGTCCAGCCATCTCATCCTCTGATTCCCTCTTTTCCTTCTGCTCTCAATCTTTCCCAGCATCATGGACTTTTCCAGTGAGTCATCTTTTGCATTACATGACCAAAATACTGGAGCTTAAGATTCAGCATCAGTCCTTCCAGTGAATATTCAGGGTTGGTAAGTGTAAATATACTTTTTAAAGTTCTTATTTAAAACTGTCAAATATAAAGAAAATATATCAATGGTATTCAGGTGATTATGTAGCACTGTATTTTGTAGTTTGTCCAATAATTGATCAATTTCTTATATTTCTAATCCATGAACACATTTTTAAATGAAACAATAAAAATTAGTGTAATTTCATACAAATTTTACTGAGAAAACACTGATTATGTTAGCAGGGATATATGGCATTTCTGAAATTTTTATTATTCTTTTTTTTAAATTTTCTGTACTTTACTGTGTTGGTTTTGCCATACATTGACATGAATACACCATGGGCATACATATGCTCCCCCTCCAGAACCCCCCCTCCCTCCTCCCTCCTGATTCCCTCTCCCTGGGTCATCCTGGTGCACCAGCCCCGAGAATCAAACCTGGGCTGGCGATTGATTTCACATATGATATGATAATTAACATATTTCAATGCCATTTTCCCATATCATCCCACCCTTGCCCTCTTCCACAGAGTCCACAAGACTGTTCCATAAATCTGTGTTTCTTTTGCTGTCTCACATACAGGGTTCTGGTTACCATCTTTCTAAATTCCATATATATGCGTTAGTATACCGTATTTTTGTTTTTCCTTCTGGCTTACTTCACTCTGTATAATAGGCTCCAGTTCCATCCACCTGAGTAGAACTGATTCAAATGAATTCTTTTTAATGGCTGAGTAATATTCCATTGTGTATATGTACCACAGATTTCTTATCCATTCATCTGTTAATGGACATCTAGGTTGCTTCCATGTCCTGGCTATTGTAAACAATGCTGCGATGAACATTGGGGTACACGTGTCTCTTTCAGTTCTGGTTTCCTTGGTGTATATGCCCAGCAGTGGGATTGCTGGGTCATATGGCAGTTCTATTTGCAGTTTTTTAAGGAATCTCCACACTGTTCTCCATAGTGGCTGCACTAGTTTGCATTCCCACCAACAGTGTAAGAGGGTTCCCTTTTCTCCACATCCTCTCCAGCATTTATTGCTTGTAGATTTTTGGATTGCAGCCATTCTGAGTGGTATAAAGTGATATCTCATTGTGGTTTTGATTTGCATTTCTCTGATAATGAGTGATGTTGAGCATCTTTTCATGTGTTTGTTAGCCATTTTTATGTCTTCTTTGGAGAAATGTCTGTTTAGTTCTTTGGCCCACTTTTTGACTGGGTCGTTTATTTTTCTAGAATGGAGCTGCAGGAGTTGCTTGTATATTTTTGAGATTAATTGTTTGTCCGTTGCTTCGTTTGCTATTATTTTCTCCCATTCTGAAGGCTGCCTTTTCACTTTGGTTATAGTTTCCTTTGTTGTGCAGAAGCTTTTAATTTTAATTAGGTCCCATTTGTTTATTTGTGCTTTTATTTCCAATATTCTGGGAGGTGGGTCATAGAGGATCCTGCTTTGGTTTATGTCGGAGAGTGTTTTGCCTATGTTTTCCTCTAGGAGTTTTATAGTTTCTGGGTTTATGATTATGAGTCTAGCTGTTTAACAGATTGTTTTATTTGTAGAAAGAAGTTCAAACGAAAAAAAAAATCTTTTACTTTACTGAGCAATGATTTTGTATCAAGAAGGCTTGAAGAGATTGTGAAAAATGATGATCAGCTGTGTAATGAACTGCAGTCAAAGAAATTTTCATACAAGGGATGAAACATCCTATGTGAAAATGAATCATTACTGCTCATATATATGTCAGGTTTGTAGGATTAAAAATTAATGATAGAAATGTTACTTTCAAAATTACTGATAATTGATAAAAAGAGATTGTCAATTCACAAAGCTCTTAAGAATCTCATCTGAAAACCTATTTGCTTTCCAAATGTCACTGCTTCAATAGCAGCATATGAGGGGTCTACAAAGTGAATGTAGAGCTGATTATTAGTAGCTCTAGGTACTTTAATAATTCATAATATTATTTACTGACATCAGAGATGTTAAAGAAATGCTTCAAAATCAGCAAAGATTGCATGCGATGTTACTAATAAAATGAAGAGTAAATCATGCCATGGTAATAAAAAGAGTTTGAAATTGAAAATAAGTTGACTTCAATGTAAAGTTAAAAGTGTTATTATTATCTGAAACTATCAAAGAATTCATTAAATGAAAAATTAAGTATCACAATTCAAATATCACAAAAATGATGTATCAAGGACATATTTATGTTTGCCAAGTTAAATGGAATCCTTTATAAGATGCTAGAAATGAATATCAATCTCACAGTGAATGGAACTATTGCAGGATTTGTCAACAAACATTATTATTTAAAATTAGTTTTTGCATCAGACATTTTTACAGCTTTCATCTTTGCAGAAGTTCAGTTCAGTCGCTCATTTGTGTCCGACTCTTTACGACCCCTGTCCATCACCAACTCTCAGAGTCCACTCAAACCTATATCCATTGAATTGGTGATGCCCTCCAGCCATCTCATCCTCTGTTGTCCCCTTCTTCTCCTACCCTCCATCTTTCCTAGCATCAGGGTCTTTTCCAATGAGTCAGTTCTTCGCATCAGGTGGCCAAAGTATTGGAGTTTCAGCTTCGACGTCAGTCCTTCCAATGAACACCCAGGACTGATCTCCTTTAGGATGGACTGGTTGGATCTCCTTGCAGTCCAAGGGACTCTGAAGAGTCTTCTCCAACACCACAGTTCAAAAGCATCAATTCTTCTGTGCTCAGCTTTTTGCAGAAGTTAGATACATGCAAATAGATTGCTTTCATCTGAATGGCTACTAGAAAGAAAAAGTGGTTAGATTTTCAATTTTTGGTTTAATTTGCAAAACTGGATTGGGTAATAAATTCATTTGAAACAGATGAAGAACATTTTAGCCAAGATTTTCAGAAAATTTTAATTGAGCTGTAAACCACTGTTGGGGCCAAATCATACTTATTCAGTCTAATTATGAAGGGGTTTGGATGTTGTTAAAACTTAAACACACTTCTTCAGAAAGGAAATGATTACTCTAGATTTTCAACAACATATTTGGTTGAAATGGCTGCCAGAGTTGTAATGCAAAAGTACCAGTATCAATACACACATTTTAGCAGTGGAAACATGAGCTTCCTTTTAATATCCTTTGAACATCTTTAATAACATAGGTAAAATTTAGGTTTCTTAGTGAATTTCATTAATAAAGATTGTTTTAGATTGTATATATAAGTAATTTAATTTTTGTAATGCAGAAATAAATCTAGGTTTTAGAAATTACATATTGAAATAGTTTATCTTGGTGATAGAAATTACATATGGAAACAAATTGGGGGTATTCTTATTGAAAATCAATTTTACTCCGCTTCTGTCCTCAGAGGTTTATCACTTCGTTTGTCTATAGCAGCACTATGCAATGGAAAGCACAATGCTGCTGCAAATGAGAGCCACATATATAATTTCAACATTTCTATAGTCATATTGTAAAGAGAAAAAAGCAGGGGAAGTTAAAGTTAATTATATATTATATTTAATGTATTATATCCCTCAGTTATTTCAACCTGTATTTAATAGTATAAACATCATTGTGCTATTTTACAATGATTTTGCTTTTATAGAAACCTAATTTAATTAAAATTGAATAAAGTTAATAACTCTATTTTCAGTAGCACTAACAATATTTCAATAGCCATCTGGGGCTAGTGCTTACCATGTTGGATATCACTGGACTACATTCTTTGCAGTTATCATCATTAATAATAATCTCATCAACAATTAAGGACTATTAGTTAACCTAACATTGGTTTTTATTTTAGTGTCCATACATATCTTCTTCCATTTTCCTGCACTTATGGTAAGCTCCTCTTAAGTTCAAACCTACTAGAAGGAGGTACAAGATCCTATCAATACTTCATTAGGTTTTTAATGTAGCCAATTATTTTACTATAAATTATGTTTTCTTTACAGTTAGGACATTATATTGATTCAAGAGAATCAATATAATGTATAAATTTGCATTAATAATGTGCCATTGAGTTTAGGTAGTAAAGGGAACTTTAGAAAATATTTGTTACAGGGTTTAGAGCCACTGATCTACATGAATACAGTAATGGTGGTTTTGTCTCTCTGTGTCAGAAAGAACAAGCCATGTTTTATTGGGTTTTAATGAGGATATTGTGCTCATTGATTTCTAGGCTTATTAAACTACCATACCAGCTCAACTCTCTGGACACTGCAAAACCTTACTGGCTATTACACTGATCTTTCTTCTTTATTGGATTCTTCTCTATCTCTCTCCTCTCCTTATCATTTCTGTCCATTTGACATTTTTCCTAAGGACATTAAAAATATGTGTTTCCTAATTAAGTGATCTAAAACATAAAGTGAAAATATCAAATTCTAAGAAAATGAGTAATAAAACAGGTTATTGGTAATACAAAGATAAAATATATTAAAGTACTTATCATGTCCTAGTCATTGTGTTAAGAGCTTAACATAAATATATTAGTTGATATATCTCAAAGCGCTTTTTTAAGAACCCACAATTGTTTATCTTCTTTTACAACTAAGGGAGTTAATATTTGCCTTTGTTCACAGTAGGAGTAAGGAGTTGAGCTGAGAATTGCCCTCAGATCTTTAATTCCCCAAATCCTAATCTTGCCTCACAAGGAGATCCAGCTTTTAGCAGATGAAAGCGCCATGCTAACACACCTGTGTAGAGGGGAAGTTTATTACAATTGCGTTCTGTGTAGTTTTTACTTTAGTCCTTTTTTTTTTTTTAATTTTCTTTACTTTATTGTGTTGGTTTTGCCATACAGTGACATGAAACCGCCATGGGTTTACATATGCTCCCCCTCCAGAATCTAATAAACCATTGCTGGCAGCACTCAAATGAGCAGCACGGATGCATTTATGTAACAGTGCCCCATGACCAAAAGATTATGTGTTGTTTCACTATCTATCTAGTTCTCCAGTATTAGGTTTGTGCTAGTCATACAGCTGTTGCTAAATAGAGACTCCCCAGGACTGTCCGATTTAATATTGGTTTCAATCATTCTGCTGCCTGTGGGGTATTAGAGCATGACGGGGTTGTATTTGTGTTTTAAAAGCAAAGGACCTCACTGTTCTCAGCTCACACACAACCATTACGCTGGTCCTACATAATTTGCCGTTCTTGTTTCCCTTTGCTATTACTTTACTCTTGGTATATGGAGTAATCTGCTTGTTAGGTTTTACAACTAGTTCATAAACTATGTTTATTTATTTATTTTTTCACTTCAGTTAGCTTGCATTAAGGGAAATAAAAATGTTAGTATACTTCCTCAAAATGTTCTCTGTACATTAAAGGACACTCATGCTTTCAAGTGGACCAATTGTAATAGATTACTCTTACTGTACTCTTTATTTTAAAGAATAGGGATTATATTCTTACTTTGAAGGATTTGTCTAAGGAACTCTCTGATGCTAACTTTAAGCTTACATTTAACCCTCCATCACCTGGATGCATGTAGAGTACTGATGTTTAGGAAAGTGGCTGAGATAGGTGCTTTTAAAATGGTGAGGAAAAATAATATTGTCAGTTCTAAAACTTATGTTTTCAGTATATCTATTAAATATATTAAAAGCATATTTTATTTAAATAGTAAATAAATAAATTTTGAATCTTTTAACATTTTAGCAAAATCTTAGGTCTTCTTGTCTGTAAAAGAAAAATAATTATTAAAACAGGAGTTTCTCAGCCCATAATAAGGGTCAAAATAAATCATACATGAAATTTAGTTTATATATGAAATTTGCATGCATTATATTTCATAAATATCTTTGATGATTGCTATAATTAATATGAGTTCTATTTAAAGGCTATTTTTGATAAAATTTCTAGCAAATGATGAATTCCCCCTATAAATTTAGTAATAGTTCAGAGTTTTTCTATCCATTAAGACATATTCACCTAGTTTTCACAATAACAAAAAAAAGAAATACTGTGCAAACACAAGATAGATTTGTTCAAGGTTAGAAAATGTATCTTCAGGTGTGCTAAACTCTTACTCTATATTTTATTTTAATTATGAAAATCATCATTTTCTAATTATTTCTCTCACAGTGGTTTTAACATTTTTCAACAACTCCTCAGTCAAAATACATTGTCAATTTTCCTAAGCTAGATGAGATATAGCAATGTATTATAGTCGAGAGTAAAATTATTTAATGGAAATTTAGATGTGTGTCAGTCAGCTAGTGCTGCAATAATGCTATATGACAAACCACTCACAAATTCAGTCATTTAAAAATGTTAAAAATTAAGTTTCATATTCATGAGTTATAGAATGACTGCATCGTGACTGATGTAGGCTGTGTTTCAGAAACTAGGCTCCAGGGTCCCAGCTCCAGATTACAGACTGAATTCAGGTTCAGGTTTGTACCTTATGATGATCAATCTTTCGGGTCTAGCAGTTTCCCAGTGCATGAGGCCATCTCCATGTATTTTATTGTGCAATCCAGTTCAAAAGACAGGGGCTTTCTGAAGGTATTTTCCTTTTATAGTGAATCATCAGGGTTAAAGAAGGCAAGCCAGACTCCATAACCACATTTCAAGTCTCTATTTATAACTTCCAATAGCATCCCACTGGCCAAAGAAATCCCATGTTCAAGTCAATGTCAAGATGAGGGCAAGTATATTTTGCCCATAATAAAGCTATACCATGGCCATGGTTGTGTGATCATATTATCAAAAGGTGAAAAATTGGAAACAGTCTAGCATCTAGGTAAGTGTCATCTAGCATTAGGTAAGTGGTTTGTTGAATGAGATGTACACAGCAGGATTCAAGCAAAAGACCGATTCTCATTTTCCCCACTTCAGGTGTTGTGATTTCCTTATATAAAAACCTCTTTCCTGGCCTTGAGTGAAACATCCCATCCTTTTTTGGTCAACCTGAGATTATAAAACCTTTATATAATGCAAATCTTTCCCCCTTCTTAGTGGGAAAAGTCTACTCTGGACTTAGAAGTCTTCAATAGAAGGAACAGTTAAGGTTTGACACCTCTGTTTCTTGACACATTTGTTCTCTTTACTTGCTAGCCTTCAGTGCCGGGGTGTGGGAGGGCTCTTTCAGAATTTGTGGGAGTAGAGAAGGGGAAATAAGAGGTGAGAGAACATCTTAAATGACCTGTAGAGTAATAGCATGGCATCAAATTCATTTGCAAGGCAAAGGGAGAATTCCCTGCCTTTTTTTGTGTGTGTGAGGCATTTGGTGGGATTTTTCACTTGCGTGTTTCTGGTTTTTCACTTCTTGTGACTTTGCATTTCTTTGGTTAAGCTGCGAACAGCCTCTTCTTTGATAGTTTAGACTGGTTGAATCAACAGATATTCCTACTGCTTTCTAGTATGCTAAAACTAAGAAAACCTAAAACCACTTGAGCCCAGCTCTCTTGCTTTTCATGCTCTGGATACACTTAGGATCTTGTAATCAGAAACATACAATGCAAACAATGAATAGAGTGGTTGGTCTAGTAAAATGCCTTTGAAAAAATGCAGTTTCTAACAGGCCGTTGAACAGAATTTTCTGATGTAAGGTAATAGATGTGTTCCTCAACATCCTTGTTATACTATTTTACTGAGGTAAGGGCAACATACACAACCCCCCCCCCACACACACACATATTAAGCCCTTCCAATACCAGACAAACAACCCAGGAGAAACGTTGGGGGTGAGTGGTACTATGTTCAGGGAAAGCGCGCCACCTAATGGTGCTTCCCGCAATAGACTTTTCATATAGTTTGACCAGTTTTTCTGTGTGAAGGACTGACAAACTGGGAAAAACCCTTACAAACTAATGCAATTTCTATACTACACCCTTCCTATTATCTTATTAACCCTCATAAATAAACTAATTCACGCAATGGGAACATGCATTTAGCAGGAGTTACTGTTGTGGCAGCTTTCCAATTTGACAGGCGGCCACCTGATCTTGGCTAGATAAGCAGTTGGAGGTCGGATTCTTTGGGGTGGTCTTTGGCCCATTACTACCGTCTCAGGCACATTTCAGTCTCATCAATCCTTCCAGAAATTCTCTAAGCCACTTAATACCCTGCAATAAATCCCCTTCTGTTTAATTAGCTAGAATGGATTATTTTTTTCTTGTACTAAATACAGAAATATTACCTGGATATGTTAAAGGTCAGACTCTAAAGAAAAGAGAAGGCTGATATTGTTAAATTGATCTGGTATTGCTTGAAAATAGTAAATATCCCTACAGATACTTAAATGTAAGATCAGAGAATAATGCAGTGGTAATATATGACACATATTTGTGAAAGATCTACTTATATTATTGCCTGGAGTCTCTTAGAATAAATAAGTACTTATTAAGTCATATAAAGACTGTGTGTTGAGCTGGATATTTTTAGCTTCCTTACAGGATTTATAAGGAAAATAAAATCATAAGCTTAGAGCTTTAGAATTCCTTCCTCACTGAATTATCAGAAGATAAGATATCTCCTATGGTTCCCCTAACAGAATCTGATCCCTGAAGGCATAATGTTAACATACAAAAATCAGAAACAGTCTGATTCTGTGAGTTGCCAAATTACAAGTTAAGCTGACTTTATAGGTTCCCTAATTATCTTATTTAAATTTAGGGCATCTACTACTATCTACTATCAATCACCAAAATAGACTGTCACAATTAATTTAATGATTTTCTGTTATTGGACTTTAGTGCCTAACTGAAGAATTTAAAGTATCTTATGAGAAACTGATACTATGTTTACAACAGAACTCAGTAAAATGTGAGTAAGCATTAAAAAAAATTAGGACATCTAGTGGAAAACAGTGAGACTCTAAAAATTGAAATGGGATACTTTGGTGCTTTCCGATACATTTTAGTGTCTGAAGTCTAATTTCACTGAGCCTTGCCTGCAGAGACAAGCTTTCCCTCTCTGATACTGTTGCCTCTTGATTGTCTGAAGTTGTCCCTTGACTCACTTGACACATAATGGGTTATAACACAGTACATTCTTTATTGTTTCTGAATTTTTATTCAATATAATATTTTTGAGAATCATCTATATGTTGTTGCATGTATTAGTAATTTATCCTGTGTATTGCTGAATTATATTCCATAAAATAAATATACTACAATTTGCTTATCCATTTTCCTATTAATGGACATTTGGGCTGTTTTCAGTTTGGGGAAATATGAATAAACCTTTTATGAACATTTTTGGATGTCTTCTTTTGACATTTTCTTTTTGTCTTGTATAACTATCTAGGAGTGCAATTGCTTGGTCATATAATAGGTGCTTAACTGCTAAAAGCTTTAGAAAGTAGTTGTGCAATTTAGAGCAATTTAAGAGTCTGGTTGACTTAAATCTTTGCCAACAATTTGTGTTGTCAAGTCTTTAAAATTTTAGTCATTCTACTGAGTCTGAAGTAGCATCTCTTTGTAGTTTTAAGTAATTTTCCTGATTGCTAATAATGTTGACATATTTCATATGCTTACTGGTCACTTTTATATATTCTCTTTTGAACTGCCAATTCAAGAATTTACTCATATGTTTTAACTGGGTTTGTCTTTTTATTAGTGAATTGCAAAATTTCTTTACATAAGCTAAGTTTTAATTTAATGATTAGTGATTTTTATGACTTGTCAGAGAAAATTATGACTCCAAGACCAAAAAATATTTTCTCCTATTTATTTATAGATACTTTATATTTAATAGTTCATATTACTTGTCTTTCATGATGATTTAATATTAAAATTTCTACTCTTGTCTTCTTTTGGTTTATTTCTCCTTGCATATCATCTTCCATTCCTTTACTGTCAAGCTCTTAAAAACCACTTCCCACCTCTTTCTAAGCTTTTTGTTTATCATATAATGCTGGATCTTGGTTTTATAAATCCATTCTGAGAATTTCTATTTTGGTAAGTTATCTCAACTCATTTACATTTATTTTAATAAATGAATAGATGTAATTTTTTGCAGGTATACAGAATTTATAAATTCTATATTTTATGCCTCACTTGGTATCTAATTTATTATGTTAATTTAAAACCTTTTTCCTTACAACTTTCTTGATATCATAATTTTTTCTTTCTCTCCATATACCTGGCATGCATTTATTTCCTGATTGTTCATTCTTTACCTCAGCCTCCCAAAGCACAATTTTGGTATCATTTTGGGTTTGTTATCTGTTTTTTTGAACATTTTTTGTTTACTACATATTTAGATAGTAGTCAGTCCAGTATGCTATTTTCTCACCCTGACATTATTAATAATGATAATAAACATGTATTAACTAGCATCCTTTTGGATTTATTTCTGTTCTTATTTGGCTATTTCCTCCATGTATAATTTCACATAGGTTTATTTTTTTAAACTTTTGAGATTTTGCGTGACTGAAAATAGTTTTATTTTTGTATTTCTTTACATGAGAATCTGCTACTGTAAAATTTATTTTTATTTTTTCCCAGTGATTTGAAAATGATGTAACTGTTGCACTGTTTTCTTGCTTCAGTATCAGTGATTCATCCTGTTCAATCAATCTAACCTAAAGCAGTCTGTTGCTTGCTCTAAGTCAGATCCACTCTTTCCTAGAAACTAGAACTGTCGCATTATTATAGATATTATTGAGTTTCACTGTTATTTATCTAGATTGTGTGTGCGCATGAGTGAGAGATTCTTTTGAAGTTTTTATGTTTCCTTAATTCTTACAAATTATGAATTTTTATTATTTAAAAGATTTCCTTCCTTTTATGTTTTTTCTTCAAATATTAAGACACAGTCATTTTGATATTATTGCATCTTATTCTACTACTTATATCCTTAACTTTCTTTCAAATGGCTTATTTTATCTGTTTCTAGTACTTCCTAAAAGAAATTATTGATTTTTTAACTTAGTAACTTGCCTTTTTACCATTAAATTCAAATTTGATATTTTCACTTTAGATTTTCTGTATTTTATATATAACAGTTGGACTTTCTCTTTTTATAAAGATCTGGCTTCGCTCTGTGTTACAGTAGCCTTCCGGATCTCTTGGAGGAAGAGATTTATTTTGCTTATTTTAAATTATTATACTCTCAGGTTCATTAATTTTTCTTCATCCTTTATTATTACTCAGTTTGTTGACTTTTTTCTCTAGGGTTTGTGTTCTTTAAAGGTCCCATTAGTCTTTTTGGTTAGATTAAATTATTTTTAGGAAAAGAGCAAAAATGGATTCAAGTCTGCCCCCTGATTGGTCCACTTGTGCGTAAGTTTAGAGTGGGGGAATGAAGTGGGAAGCCATATTAGAATGGTAAGAACCTAAAATAGAAATACATACTTCAATTTTTGACAGTCCACATGATCCTATCTTTAGTGAAATATCTTCATCAATCTTCACTGTAACTCCTTTTCTCTAAGGGTTAATATCCCAGGGTTTTAGTTACTCAGATCTTAGAGTCTAGAGGAGGCTGTGGGGAGAACATCAAAGGCAATGGGGTCTTTCTGCATCATTTTATCCATTTTCCATCCCAATTTGATTACAATCTTTATTTTAGGCTACTGTAACAGTGAGTGTTCTCCAGAGAACCAGGAAAAATAGGATATATCCATAATAACTCTACCTCTACCTCTATCTAAATCTAATCAGTGCCCTCTTTAGCACCAGAAATCCAGTGATGAGTGCCTTTAAAGCTAATCTGATTAGAAAACCTGTTCCAGAAATCACAGAACTAATTTAAAAAAAAAATCATTCTTAAGATTCTGCTCCTCTAGAACCACTGCTCTTGGTACCAATTCTTTATCACTTTAGCATTCTCTAGAGCAACAAAATCAACAGGACACACCCACACTCAGAGGGAGAGACTTGGTTCACATGATTTGGGTTGTGGGGTTATGAGGACTGGCAAGTTTGAAATCTGTAGGGCAGGCAGGAGTTGACGCTGCAGTCCAGAGGCAGAATACTTTCTTCCCTAGAAAATGTCAATTTTCCATCCTAAGGCTTTCAACTAATTCGATGAAGTCTATCCATATGATTGAAGATTGATTAATATCAATTGATTGTAGATATTAACTACATCTACAAAATGCCTTCATAGCAACACCTAGATTAGTGTTTGATTAAATAACAGTTCAAAGCCTTGAAAGAGTGACATGGTTCAGTAAATGACACAAATTATAAGTCTCTGAAATCCTTCTTCCATAATCTTTTATGTATAAAAAACCCTTTCCAAATCTTGTCACTCTTTCCTTAACTCAGCAGCCCACAACAAAAAAAATATCCAATCTAAAGTCTATAGTGTCAGTGTTGAAAAACCCAGGTTTAAAGTGATATTTGTAAGTAGGAATGACTCAAAGTTAAGAGTGCAATATAAAGTATAAACCATTACTAAATGACCCTTTAATATACATATGATAGTTTAATAAACTGTTGTAATTAAATTCAGCCTTCTAGGACTGAAGTAATATGTTCTAGCACAAGAAATTTAGAATGTTGACAATAATAATTTGAAACAAAGAATCTATCAATGATCCATATAGATGGGGACAAATAATGGTGGAAATATGTTATGACGTGTTTAAGCTCAGAAATAGGAAATGTAGACTATGTAATGGAATAAAATATTGTCAAATATTACCAAATAAAATTTTAGGGCAAAATAACATGTAACTTATTACTAATTGTTTTAAACATTGGCTAATGCTTTTCTAACAAATAAAATAGAGCCAATGAACTTTGAGTCCAAGAGGTGACTCAAATTCTTTCTTTATATGATTAGACATTTTTTAAAACGAAACAAAGCAAATGTACCTTGCCTTCCTCACCCTTTATTCTGTTATGCAAACAAAATTTGTTGAAAGCATAATTTGGAAAATACCAAAAATTTGAAGAAGACTACCACCAATCATATCTGATGACCACTGATATTTTGGTGTGTATCTTTGTTATGTAAATATATAATATCTCTATCTCTCTCTATTGAACAATTTATAATCTCTCTGTCTCTATATTGAACTACCTTTTGGCTTCCCTGGTGGCTCAGTGGTAAAGAATCTGCCTGCTAATGCAGGAGATTAATATGGATTAGATCCCTAGGTCAGGAAGACCCCTGAAAAAGGAAAGGGCAACACACTCCAGTATTTCTTGCCTGGGAAATCCCATCAACAGCAGAGCCTGCAGGCTGCAGTCCATGGGGTGACAGAGTCAGACAGGACTTAGTGACTAAACAACGGCAACAACCAATAATATATAGACATATTTATATTATATTTAGAATATCCACATAATATTATAATATCTTTTATTCATTACATTTTTGGCATTTTCCTATAACCTTATATTTTCTTCAAGGACACTATTTTAATGAATAAATCTTGTGGAGGTGATAATGAATTCAACTGATCTCATTTTATTAGATATTTAATTTCCTCTTCTTTCATAATGATATCCCATACTGTTTATATCTGCCTCTTATATAATGTGTATAACTTTAGTATTTAGATCAATATGAGAACTTTTAAAGCAAAGGATTCTTACATATTTACATGTATTGCTATAACTGATGTTGGTCTGTCATTTTATGTATTTGAGTTTTTAATTTTCTTGCATTTCCTCTCTTTGACTATAAGTATTAATTTTCTTTTCTATTTACCCTCAAGTGATTTGTAAGATATTCTATTAATGGCTACATTATGCTATTTTTAAATATCATTATTTAAACTATTTTCCTGAAATTTCTTCTCTATAAAATTAAAACCATATATTACTTTCTTCTTCCTAGCTTATTTATAGTGAGTGAAATTATATAAATCTCATACAGTAGACAAACTCATACAAAGGGCATTTGGGAAAATCAGCATTAATAAATGGATTTCCTCAGTATATTTACATTAGAAAGTGAGAAATAAATGAAACTTTCACACTAAAAATCTCTCCCTTATTTAATAATGTAAGTCCTTTTAATTTTTGAAGTAAAAATTTTTAATTTTAGTAAAACTTTTTTATATTCATAAATTTTTATATACAGTCCAATGTCATTGAATATGTCACTAGAAAATTAGAAATACAAAATATGAAGTTTTTGTTTTTGTATACCAGTCTTAAAGAATCACTTTATTTTTCTGTTTCTACTGTAACTATTGGTGGTTGTACTATGTGTATAAGATTCTGAGGAAGATGGTAGTAAGTTCTACTCTAATGCATATTAATCTCTTTTAAGAAACATATCTATACTGTTTATGTACAACTCTTATGTTCCATTTTATACCCTCAAATTTCTGTAAATTTGAGAATGATGAATAAAAGTTGATATGAAAATTATTGTTCTATGATTTTATTAACTTAGCAAATACACCTCTTTTGGTAGGTAGGGATGCTTTTATCTTTCATCTCAAATGGTGTCTACTCTTTGGCTCAAAATGAATTATCTTTTGGGACAGATTATTTTCATCTGTCCTAACATGTGCAATTAAATCTTGACAATAGTGGTAATAATAAAATATTATTACAAATTTTCTTCCTTTTTTTTTTTAGGAAAAAGGCCATCTTTAGAGTACTGTTTGAATTTTAAACTGTACTAAAACAATAACTCAATTGGAGATTTTGATACTTTTACTTAAGGATGGGAAGTTATTTACAAAACTATGGAAAATATTCTGACTGAATATTTCCATAATAAAGGAAAGTTAAATGTTCTTATATTATGAGTGACTAATTAAAATAAACTGTTTAAAAAAAACTATACATTTATCAGAAATTTAGCTTATGTGTTACAGTCTTTTTTTGTTATTGTTGTTAACCAGCTCCATGATTTTTCACATTTATTTTCAAACTGATCATGAACCAACTGTCTCTAATGAATAAACAGCTGATATTTCATATTAATATGAATATAAAGAAATGAGAACAAATTTTCCATAAACATGAAACTTCTGGGCAATTTAAAATATTTGCATAGGAAGATAATAACACCGCAGCTTGGTTGTTTTTTGTTTTTTTTTTTTAATAATAGATTTTAAACTCCCACAGCCTACTTCCCTCCTAAGAAATACAAACTTGTTTGGATGCCAAGAATGCTGTTGCTCATTAACCACATTAACTACTATTTTTATTTGCCCTCTGTGTTTTAAGGGATCTGGAGTTGCTATGCTCCAAGTATCTTAAGCCTTATCTAGAGCAAGCCATTCACAACCAGAACAATTAACTGGTATATAAAGAACCCCAACCCTTAAATGCTGGAAGATATTGGAAGTCTGGGAAAATCACTTTGGATGGGTATTGAAAGCAGGCTTACAATGTCGCAGCCAGCAGTGAGGTTCATGCAGAACATGTGGTTGTCAACAGGTGAAAGGTCAGTCTTACAGAAGTATAGGGAGCCTGAGGGGCAGCTTTCCAGAGGCTGTGCTCTCTAGGCCTAAGGGTGAGTCAGTGTCTATAAATACAAAGGCAGCCTTGCCTACAGGATAGTCTTCCCTTCTCTGTGGGGCGCTCTTCACTTGTCAGGTAAATTCCATCACAATTCTTCTTTGTAATAACTGCCTCTTTACTTAAATCTGTTCTTTGTTCCTGAAACTCTTGCTCTCTGTTTCTTTTATAGATTTTGTTTTCTCGTGCCTTAGTAAATACAAACTATTTACTCATAGAGGTTTTCAAACGAAAAGTAGAAAGTCACCTAGTTAAACTCTTTATTGAGAGGGAATTTTGCTAGTCTATTCTATGTCGTCTCTATGGATTTTGAACTGGACATACCAAATGTTGCTTACATATTTCTCCAACTTTACATTCACAAAGACATAAGAATTCAAGTGCTTACTGCTCCCTACATTGACGATTGGAATTGTTTCCTTTTTTTTTTTTTTTAAACTGGTCTCTCTGCCATTATTCTCCTACCCTCAATTTATTCCACATGCTAATGACATTAAAAATTTTCTAAAGCAGAAACACTTGGCTTTTCAACAAAGAAATCTAAACTCCTTGGCTAGCATTCAAGACCCTACACAGTTTGTCACCACCTTGCTGTTCGTGGATTGCTCTCCCCTGTCCATACTTGGTATGCATCACGCCCCAGAGGAAGGTGAACTTGGTGAGGCTGCACCAGGCCCTTCATTCCTTTGTCACTGTCCTTGAGGTTTAGCAGTTCTTTACACTAGAAATGCTTCTCTCTTCACGCTCATGCTCTCCCATTCTTAAAATCTTTTAAAAACACAGCTCAAATGTTTAATTCTTCTTTTAACTTTCTAGGATAATTTCTAATCACTATTCATGTCTCTCTTTGGTGGGGGTCCCTCAGGGTGTCTCATTCTTCCTTTACTGAAAGATTTTTATTCTTATATCTAATTTCTCCTACTAGGTGTTAAGCTTTGTGAAGCAGATCCTAAATCTCATTTTTTCTAATCACAATAACTAGCAAAATATCTGGCTCATAGAAGGTCTTTAATATACATTAATTTTCATGAAAGATTATAATGTTATATTTTATATGCATTGAATAAAAGTAAGATAAATAAAATTAATTATATTTTATAGAAGTATTATTTCATTAGAGCAAGGATTTCCTAATATCCAAAATATCAAGTTCTTTCCTCATGAGAAAAACAAGTAGTACCATTGTTAGGATACATGAATATAGTACAAATAAACATAGAAAATAAAACAAATATATTTTTAAATTAATAATGTGCTGAATATATACTATGTATTGTTACTTTATAATTATATCTCATTTAAATTAAATCCAATAAAAATTAAAAGATGTCTTTATTTCAAAACAGTAAGATATTACATAGAATTGAGATTTAAGATTATGTCTCTAATTATGTTATTGTGTTTAATAGTTTGAAATGACAAGATATGCTTAATATTTGGAGATCTTTTTTTCCTAATATGCTTTTTCTCAGATGCTTGATTTAACTCAGTAACTATCACTTTTTCTCTGTACTAGCATCACTTATGAATATATAGCTTTTTTTTATATTCAAGTTGTACCACTAAAACATGAACATTTAAGTTCTTAATCTTGCTTTCATTCTTGGTGCATTGTACATACCTGTGAACTTTCATGTGAACTGATATTTTAGGACGCAAGATAGTCTACTATTTATAGTCTACTATAAGAAATTTTATATCAGCACAAAAATCAACCATGAGAGTGAATGGAAACAAGATAGATTTGTATATGTATGCATGTGTAGATCAGTGAAGAGAGGAACAGAGTTATATTGAACTAAAGACATATCAGAATGAAAACAGACTTCAAAATGACAGTCTCAGAGGAGAGTAATATTGTTAACAAATGGTTCATTTGCCCTAGGTTTGCCCTAAGTTCATTTTGCCCAATGCACAGCAAGCCAAATGCTGGGACACTGAGGTTTACAGCAAAGACTGGATTGACTCCAAAACCAGTCCAGCAAGAACACTGGGGAATAACCCTCAAATCCACCTGTCTGAAGGCAAGGGGCTCAGGGGTATTTGGGGGATAAAAAAGAATCAGGGTGGTTTGAGGTGGGGGAAACGTGTAAACGTGTTGGAAAAGGGAGCAACACTTGCGTAGCTATTATACTCAGCTCTGTCTAGTTTCTGTGGCTCAAACTAGATACAGCTGACTCAAGTTACTGGAAAACAACTCAGGCAAATATTATTTAGGTTATGTACTGCTTGGAGGACAGGCAAGTTTTTTGTGGCTACAATTAAAAGGACCTTGATTAGTGACTGACAGGTTACAGGTGAAATGCATTTCACTAATGATTATCCACAGTTTCAGCAGCACTAAAATGCCTGTATGAGTCATTCCTGAATTTGCTCTCCTTACAAGAAGAACAACCAACACTGTTCATGGACAGAACACCACTGAAAGAATCCTAGAACACAGGGTGATTCTGAAGCACCCTCTGAACTACAGATACCAAGGCGGACACCATGATAAGGGTAAGAGGAGCAGCTACACGCTGACAGTGCAGGCATAACACAGTGATGGGAGGTCTCGCTTGAGCTTACAGCTTCTCCACTGGGAAAAGAGAGCCCAGGGTGGGCTTCTTCAGTGTTGCGGGTCACTGCTTGGGAGTCGCTGCTAACTCTCACCCCACGGGGATCACTGGGGGATCTGCTGGGCTTGACCCGTGGGAAAGTGATGGCGAAAGACAAGGGGGGAGGAGCTTGCAGTAAATAGCATGGGATCTTGGCAGAATGTCTGTCTCGGTTGAGGGCTTACACGAGACAAGACAGGCTGTGTTAGGAACAAATACTTTGAAGCCTGATGGGCAGGTTAAATTCTGTTTTGCCACTTACTGGAGGTACATTCTTTGGCAAATTACTTAGTCTCTGTTACTCAGTTTACTCTTTAGTAAAGTATAATAAAAGAAGCTTCCTCCTATTGTTATAGTATTAAATTAGTCATTTTATATTAATCACGTATAACTTATTTCTTATCAGCTGTAATCATTTTGAAGAAGTACTTCAAATATCTAGGAATATTAATGATAGCTAACTCTTTTGGTAGAACTTAATTTGTGCCAGGCACTTGACACTTGTAATTCATTTAATCCATTCAGTTACTCTCTGTGTGCCAACAGGAAAGTAATGGCATATTCGAAAAAATAATGTAAGGAGAGTTGAACCTACTTAAAGAAGGGGTATTGATAGCACAGGACTATCACAGCAGGGGGTCTTAACCAACACTAGGCTTAAAGAGGCAGATGGAGTTGCTGGGACCTAGTGCCTGTAACTATATGAAAGTTGCCAGACAGAAGCCATAGTCTTTCACAGCTGGATGTAGTCAATCTACAGTAATTTGGCAAGAAGAAAGAATAAGTACTGTATAGGATCACTTATATGTGGACTCTCAAAAACAGACAAAAAAGTTAAACTTGAGAGAATGAAGAAGTAATTGCCAGGGGCTAGGGAGTGAAGTAAATAGAGAGAGGTTGGTGAAAGGATATACATTTTTAGCTATAAGATGAATGAGGACTGAGGAACTAATGTAAAATATGGTGAATATAATTGGTAACACTGTATTGTATAATATAATTGAAATATGCTAAGAGCATAGAACTGAATGTTCTCATCAACAGTAACAAAGACAAGTATAGAGGTGATGTGGATCTTAATTAACTACATGGTGGGAATCCTTTCACAATATATATGCATAACAAATCACCATAATAGACACTTCAAATATCTTGTTGTTGTTGTTCAGTCACTAAGTTATGTCTGACTTGTTGCCACCCATGAACTGCAGCATGCCAGGCTTCTCTGTCCTTCACTATCTCCTGGAGTTTGCTCTAACTCGTGTTCATTGAATCGGTGATGCCATCCAGCCATCTCATCCTTTGTCACCCCCTTCTCTTCTTGCCCTCAGTCTATCCCAGCATCAGGGTCTTTTCCAATGAGTCAGCTCTTCTCATCAGTGGCCAAAGTATTGGAGCTTCAGCTTCAGCATCAGTCCTTCCAATGAATATTTAGGGTTGATTTCCCCTAGGATTAACTGATTTGACCTCCTTGCAGTCCAAGGGACGCCAAGAGTCTTCTCCAGCACTACAGTTCAAAAGCATCAGTTCTTTGCTGCTCAGACTTCTTTATGGTCCAACTCACATCTGTACATGACTGCTGGAAAAAACATAGCTTTGACTATATGACCTATGTCTACAAAGTGATGTCTCTGCTTTTTAATATGCTGTTTAGGTTTGCCATAGCTTTTCTTCCAAGGAGCAAGTGTCTGTTTTTTAATTTTGTGGCTGCAGTCACTGTCTGCAGTGATTTTGGAGCCAAAAAAATAAAATCAAATATCTTACAATTTTGGTAATTTTATCTCCATAAAGCTAACATTTATTAGAGGGATAATGCAAGCAGTGTTTATAGAAATAGACATAAATATTATATACATATTATATTGAAGAAAGCATTTGCTTTGGCCGGATAAGATATTTTATATTTGAGAGAGACAGTGATAGTGTTAAACTGAAAAAAGTCGTGTTTATATTTTGGACATGGTTCAAGAAGAAGCCATACAGGGAGCAATTATGTGGTTTGAGGCTGTCTACATTATATCGTTTTAGACTAAGTTCCCATTTTCCTTCAACTTCTGCTAGGAACTGATAATCTGAAATGAATCATAATTACATGGAAATTAATCCCAAGACAGGTGAGGAGATTGTTCAAGAGCACTGAGTCATATTAAAGGAGCTTAAGTCACTAGTGCCAGATAAATTAACTTTGTAAGGATATTTCTGCAGTCTTAAACTTTTTCTGACTCTATGAAGGGCACTTTTGCCCAATGTCTTGACAGTACCTCACATTCAACTTGTAAATGGCATTATTTTTTATGGCTGAGTAGTATTCCATTGTACATATGTACCACACCTTCTTTATCCATTCATCTGTTGATAAACACTTAGGTTGCTTCCATGTTTTGGCTGTTGTGGATAGTGCTGCTGTGATCATAAGGGTGAATGTATCTTTTGAATTATAGTTTTCTTTGCCATTTTAGTCACTAGGGAATCCCCAAAATACTGGGATGGATAGCCTATGCCTTCTCCAGGGAATCTTCCCAATCTTCCCAACTTAGGAAACAAACTGGGATCTCTGGCATTGCAGGTGGATTCTTTACCAGCTGAGCCACCTGGAAAGCCCAAGTATATGCCTAGGAATGGGCAAATTCAACCTGTAAAAATAGTTTATCCTCTACCACCAAACTTCTACTTTTTTTCTTAATCTACCTGCCTGCTCAGTTGCTCAGTCATGTTCAACTCTGTGTGGCCCCATGGACTGTAGCCTGCCAGGCTCCTCTGTCCATGGGATTTTCCAGGCAAGAATAATAGAGTGAGTTGTCATTTCTTCCTTCAGGGGATCTTCTTGACCAGGGATTGAACCCACGTCTCTTGCATCTCCTGCACTAGCAAGCAGATTCTTTACCACTGTGCCTTCTTAATTTGAGTCTCTTAATTAACTTGATTCTCCTAGCCCTGAACCTTCGTAGTTCTGTCTTTCCCACTTGATGAGTCTCTATAGCCAGTTATTTTTCAGATGCTGCTGGCAAGCTTTCTATGATTTTTTAAATCTCCTACCAATCCCTCTCAAGTAATCCTAGTTCAGTCTTTTCTTACATAAATTAAAGAACTGCTATACTGGTGGCTCAGACGGTACAGCGTCTGCCTACAATGTGGGAGACCAGGGTTCAATCTCTTGGGTCGGGAAGATCACCTGGAGAAGGAAATGGCAACCCACTCCAGTATTCTTGCCTGGAAAATCCCATGGGTAGAGGAACCTAGTAGGCTACAGTCCATGGGGTTTGCAAAGAGTCAGACACGACTGAGCAACTTCACAAACTGAATGTTTATAAGAGAATACAAGGCTGAGTAGTATGCTGCTTATGCTGTGAATGATCTCATAACTTAGTCTGCCTCACTCTTTGATTATCGTGTCAACTACTTTCTGGCCTCCTTTTACCCATTTTTGTGCCAGTCTGATTAATTCTGAAAAACTACCTACTAGTTACAACACAAAAAATAGATCTGGTCATGTCACATCCTAATAATCTTTACACGAGCCTTTCCTGAATCACCAAAATTCCATTATGGGTGAATAAATGGTGTGCAAGTAGTTCTAAAGTTAATGGTTCTTATTGTCTCCATGTAAGTGTCAGAGAGTGGGCGGTGAATAAATAAAAATGTACATTCTCTTGAAGGAAAATCTCTGGGCTGTTTGATGATTCTATATTGATGAATAAAAAGAAAAGCTCTAAGAAATTCTCCATAAGGTTAACATCTGGTTTATGAATTTGGAAAATACATGCCTTTTTCTAATTAATTTAAGTTGCTACGATTCTAAAAGTTTTACAGTAGTGAATGGGACTATAACCTTCAAAAATTAATTATGCAACTCTTTAATAGAATTTTTATTGCTCACTTGTCTTTTAAGAATACTGCATAAAACAGAGAAAATAAAATACCTAATTGCTGTATTAGAGGCTAAGCTATAAAAGGAATAAACTTAAGTAGTTTCTTGCCTATCATTCCTAAAACTCTTAAATTCTATAATAAAATTATCATTCTACAAATTTAAATACTCTAATGATGTTAGTCATATTAGATTCAGTCATTTTCGTAACTTTTATTTAAGCTTTCCTAATTTTAAGAAACAAAAAGGAAGAGGATATGGACACTACAGTACTGATTTAAAGGGATATTATAGTGGCTCAAGAATAAGTATTTCTCCTCCAAGCAGTGCCCAGATAGGGCATCTTTAATTATTACAATTTATTAGACTTAATAATTTTACTCACAACAGAATGAGACAGTTAAAATGTCACTTCACAGATAAAGAAATTGAGGTGCATAGCATTGAAATAATTTGCTCAGGGTCACATTGCTATTAAGAGCTGGAGCTGGAATTTAAGCCCCAGGTTTTGGTCACATTGACATTCCTAGATCTTTCCATTTTGCACTGTTCTTCCAATCAATATTTTTACTAGACTGTTTATCACTGCAAATATTCCAAATCCAATTACAGAAGTACTCAGGGGTGAGTTAAATTTTAGCCTCCAACTGCTGCTCACTGGGAATGTGGTAATGGTTCTTCAAGAACTGTCTTAATTTATCTGTAGTCTTCCTCTTGGCTTGTTTCAGAGGGCTGAAATGCTGCTTTGACAAATACCTTACTGTTCTATTATCATCACTACTTGTAAGGTTTTCTTATACTTGCAACATAGTTTTCCAGACTCATTTTCCCCTGATTTTTATTTCTTCTGCATAATCTCTTTCATGTTGCTTTCTTTTTCTCCTACTGACTCATGATTCACTTTTGTCTTTTCTTTTCCATTCTATAGACATCTGACTCTAGTTTAACCTTAATTCCTGTAGTGGAATTTTACTTTTTGTTTCCACTTATCCTGCAACAATCCTTTCTCTTCCTTTAAAAAATTTGATATTTAGAAGAAAACATTTTATTCCTGAGCAAGCCCAGTGAGGGAAATCAAATTTTCTCAAAAACAATGCAAATATTCTTATGCTGCTTTTCTTCTTCCTCAAATTTAAGCTACCTTCTGCTGCAAAAACATTTACATAAGTGACATTATTCAAAGGTTTTTAAACAGAAATTCCTGCATGGTGAATTGCTGAATTTGCTGTTTAATTGTTTTCTATTCACCTGCATTTACATTTGTTCACCTTTTTTACATAAGACTATGTGCTTTTCCTTGATGATGATTCTTTGAAAATAATATAAAAATGTTAAACAAATTTGCTTTCAATAACTAAAGTCAATTTAAGACTGAACCTATTGATAACTAAGAATAATTTGTAAATAGCTAGATTTCTTAACCTGAGTGTTTAGATAATTGAATTGCTGGCTCTTTCATCTCTTCCTTCATTTGTTCTTTGTAAAGGCATAGAATAGGTATTATTTGATAGATATTCCTTACATATAAAAAAATTCCCATACCAGTATATATTAGAAAAATCTGATCTATTTGATTTCCATGAAAATATATACCAGGTAAAATAATAATTGAAAACTGTAGGAATTCTAAACACTTTTCACAGAGTTCAACTTTTTGAATAAGCTAATTATGCTAAGTAACCACTTATAGTAGAAAGTACAGAGTACCTTCAAAAATATTGTACAGATTTGGAGTTACAGTCATATGTCTTTTTTGTTTTCTTTTGCAAGACCTAGGTGCATTGTTGTGCTGTGCTGTGCTTAGCTGTTCATTCATGTCTGACTCTTAGGTGACAAAATTTGGCATTTATACACTATCGTCTTTATATCAATTCTAGAAGGCAGGTATAGATGTCCTGGAAAAGTTCTGATCATAAATAATTGAAAGGTGATTTCTTCATGTTAACAAAGCTTTTAGCTGCATCCTACCAAGATCACAATGTACATGATGTTAGGATATGAATTAGTGTCTGGTGGACTTTCCTTGTTGTTTAGAGACAATCTTTGTGTAGTTGATCCTATTCACCTAAAATGGATATTAATAGATAAGTAGTAGAACAGCAAGGTCAACTACCCTGATTGCACAGTCACTTGAATCCTTTCATCATAGATCAACAATGGAAGGGTCACATGGTAGGAGTGGAAAAGTCAGGGAGGGGAAGGGAAGTTAGTGGATACAATAGTTTATCTTGCCTGGAGGTCAGGTCTACAGAACAAGTGGTCAAGCATTTGGGCACACAAAGATGAAGTATGAAGTTCAGCAAACCAAGTGATGGCATCAAATGCCCACCAAAGGCGCTGGTGAACCAACATTCCCTGGTCAGTCAAAGTCTCCTGTCAAGAGTCTGAGCAGTCAGCAGCTTCTGGCTGGGCATGGAGTTTTTGCAGAGTAAAAATAGCTTAGGCTTTTATATAATCACTTCATAAATAATAAAATATGTTAAAAGTCTTCACACAACTGATTGATTCATATAATATTGAATACCCCCGAAGGAAAATGTCATTTTTACATTGAGGAAAGTGCTAGGAAGTCACAGCAAGAACTTGATACTTGGCCATGCGTTCTGAGGAAAATGTTTCACATGGATCTTGTGCTCATTAGTAGCACTGTGTTTAATGCCTGAACTCACACATGAAGCTTAGGAACATTTGTTGAATAAGAAACTACATAATCCCAACCCTGCAATTTGTTTCAATTCCCAAATAGAATAGCTGCACTCTCCTTATATTTGGTTCTCTAGGTCTGAGGAGGCAGAAAATTTTATGGAAATCCTGGGATGGTCATGTTGTGATAAGAGTTTCTTTGCAAAACTAGGTCAGCTGGACTCCTTATGGCTGAATTTTAGAAGAAAAATTGATGCTTTTGACTAGTAACTATGAAACACTGGTGCTGCTGATACTGGCACTAGGGCTACTTTTATTTGTGTGTGTGTATGAGCATATACGTGCATACATATGCATACCAATATGCATATCAATACTTTATGTGAAATGAGATAAGAAAGTATGCTTTTTAAAAATCAGAGAAATGTAAATCAAAACCACATTGAGGTACCACTTTACACCAGTCAGAATGGCTGCCATCCAAAAGTCTACAAGCAATAAGTGCTGGAGAGGATGTGGAGAAAAGGGAACCCTCTTACACTGTTGGTGGGAATGCAAACTAGTGCAGCCACTATGGAGAACAGTGTGGAGATTCCTTAAAAAACTGCAAATAGAACTGCCATATGACCCAGCAATCCCACTGCTGGGCATACACACCGAGGAAACCAGAATTGAAAGAGACACATGTACCCCAATGTTCATCGCTGCACTGTTTACAATAGCCAGGACATGGAAGCAACCTAGATGCCCATCAACTGACGAATGGATAAGAAAGCTGTGGTGCATATACACAATGGAATATTACTCAGCCATTAAAAAAAAAATCATTTGAATCAGTTCTACTCAGGTGGACGGAACTGGAGCCTATTATCCAGAGTGAAGTAAGCCAGAAGGAAAGACAAAAATACAGTATACTAACGCATATATATGGAATTTAGAAAGATGGTAACGAGAACCCTGCATGCGGGGCAGCAAAAGAAATGCAGATGTTGTGTAGAACAGTCTCCTGGACTCTGTGGAAGAGGACAAGGGTGGGATGATATGGGAGAATGGCATTGAAACATGTTAATTATAATATGTGAAATCAATCACCAGCCCAGGTTTGATGCTTGGGGCTGGCGCACCGGGATGACCCAGGGGGAGGGAATCAGGAGGGAGGAGGGAGGGGGGTTCTGGAGGGGGAGCATATGTAAACCCATGGCGGTTTCATGTCATTGTATGGCAAAACCAACACAATAAAGTAAAGAATAAATAAATTGATTAAAGAATTATTTTTTACTTTCAGATGATGAATTTCATACATTTTTAAGAAAAATTAATTGTTCTTTTGTAAGATAATTATAAAGGAGCTGAACTATAGCAAAATAGTTTTTTTTTTTTTCCAATTAGTAGCAACTGTGTGCCAGGCACTGTTTTTACCTAGTATCACCTACAAACTGGCACTTGCCATCTACTGCTGGAAGGGTTAAATAATGAACTGCTGCAAATGTTGACCTTTATCACCCCCTGAAAGGAGTTCACAGCGGAGATGTGATGAGGTACTTTGCGCCCTAGTAAAAACTTAAAGAACAGTTCTTCAAATAGTTAGATATTTTCAGGAAATTTACTGAGCTCAATTCTTGCATCTTTCATATCTAGAAAAGCACTGAAATTCTTCATGGTGAAGTCTGCTTCTCCTGACTAGAAGTAACCTTCATGAGACTAGCAGAAACCTGTGGAAAATACGGGCTTGCATTTACTCCCCCTTAACTAAAATCACATGTATACTGACCTTCCCCTCTACCACTTTCTCAGAACCATCTTAAATGCTGTCTCTTGAGCTATAGTGTTTATTTTGCCCCAGATAAAACTTACCTCATAACTCTCATGTTGGGTGATATTGTTTTTCAGTCACCACTGTTTACATATGCCACTCCTATGGTGGCTGCCTTAAAAAAGGGCCACATATTATTTTTGCTTCTCTCATGAAAATGCGGAGTTTATTCCTTTTCCTTCCAATCTCTGTTATTTGCTGTGACCAATAGCAAGTGGCACAAATAACATTTTTATTACCTCCTAGCTTCAGCCTCAAGGTGTTTTTATAGATTCTACCATTTCCCAGTTGGAATGCTGTTTTTACCTCAATGTAAGAAAATTTAAGTCCTCCAAAGAGGCCATAAGGAGGAGACAGATCATGGCAGCCCAGCTAACCATCAGATATGTGAGGGTGGCCATCCTGAACCACCTGGGTCTAGTGAAGCTCCTGGGTGATAAACTCATGAATGATCCCAAGACAAGGAGTCCCAGAGAAACTATTCTGCTGATCCCATACTGCAGAATCCTGAGCAAAGGAAGTGGTTAATATTTTAAGCCACTTACTTTGGGAGGAGCATGTTATGCAACAAGAGATATCTAATGCACTTCATTATCTATTATGTCACTATTATGCTGTTATTATACCCATTTTATAGATGAGAAAACTGAGACTTGGGGATGTTAACAACTTGCTAAAGTCATACCCCAGCAGGTAGGGATTTCTTAGATTCAGGTATATGCAAAATTTTAGAACCTAGTATGTTATTTGTTTTGTTTTTAAATATCCATACCTATTTTTAAAAGTTGGTGATACTATGTAGTCCTGTACATTAAAAAATTGCATTTAGGTGAAATAAAAAACTTAGAGATTACTCTCAGGGTATTTATCATATCATAGAGTATGAGACAATTATATTTAATGAAAACTCTGTATGTGCCCATTGCTCAGTGTCTTATCTGAAGTCCCTGAAAGCTATGACAGAGGGAAAGTTTGGCACACAGGTGTTTTATTTGGAAAATGATTCAAGGAAATAGGAGTAAAGAAATAAGATAGAAAAATGAGAAAATTATCCAAGGATACAAAATTAAGTTGGGATTTGTTACTGGTCACCTAACCTCTATCCACTGGACCTTCTAAGGGGTCTTAGGAAATTAGCTCACGACTCCTTACACTTTGAAGAATGGGAGAAAACTTTATTGTTAGGAAGAGTTGTTTCATGCATGCTTACTCTCCACACTTCTAGGTAACTCAAGCACCTTACAGTAGGAAAGAAACAGAGAACACTGGCATGAGGAAAGGCTCTGTGAAGTGCATTTTCACAAGCTAGTCAAAGTTTGCAATGAAATGATGACCAGAACTTTGCAGGAGGAAGAGGTGAGGCCAGGAGGATTTGAAGTGGCCATAAATATGCATCTAAGTTTCCCTAGTGGCTCAGCCAGTAACGAATCCACCTGCAATGTGGGAGACCTGGGTTCAAATCCTGGATTGGGAAGATCCCCTGGAGAAGAGAATGGCTACCCATCTCAGTATTCTGGCTTGGATAATTCCATGGACTGTACAGGCCATAGGGTTGCAATGAGTAGGAAGGACACCAGTGAATGACTTTCACTTCATTTCACTAAGATAGATCTTATACACGTAGTTAACTACACATTTCACTGGAAGACATGGCAAGACCATTGCTTTGTGTAAATTCTCAGTAAGGTTAAGTAATCTTAGACTGAATGCTCTAAAGCCAAAATTAGAAAGATTACTACAGGGAAGAAAATGTAAGCACTTTTCTTAATGACATCTGACTTCTAGAGAGTTGCTTCATGCCCAATGTCAAGAGCAAACTAAGAGAGGCATTAAACTTCATATGGTATTTGACCCTGACTGAACTTTCTCTAGTTTGCACCCCCTTTCTCCACCTTTCCTTTTTGCTTTTGAAGCCAAGCATTAGTAAAATACCATGCAAGAAAAATGCTAAAATTCTCTTAATGAGCTACCCTTGCGTTTGGTTATATAAGGTCAAAGGAATGTGCACTTTATATTTGAGCCAAGCCAACTACTCACAGCAATGTCAGTGTGAGAGAGCCAATTTGAACTTAACATTAATTAGCTTTTCAGTGGGCTGTAAAACTTGCTCAGTGTATGAGGTACTTCATAATTATAGGCGATTATGGTCATATTCTGAAGAACTGAGGCAGAAAGACCCTGAATAAAGCAAATTACATGTAGGTCTGAATTATAAGAAAGTTCAATGTGTTTCATATCTTTGGAAATGTTTTTAAATATTTGTGAATTTTATAAACTTAAGAAATGATAAGTAATTGTATTAGGCATGCAATGATAAAAATGCAAATAAATACATATTTACAATTAATAGTTACGTGAAATAAGATTTCTTATACCTGGTATTAATTTTTTAAAGCAATCAACCTGCTCACTGTAGCTTTAGTAAAATGCTGCATACATTTATTGTTTATGTTTTTCTTTTTTTTATTTGTGGAATACAGTTGATTTACAATATTGCTTTAGTTTCAGATATATAGCAAAATGATTCTTATACACACACACACATGCACACACATATATATAAAAACATATATTTCAGAATCCTTTCCCTTATAGGTTATTATAAAATATTGAGATAATTCTGTATGCTATGCAGTAAGTCCTTGATTGTTTTCTATTTTATATACAGTGTGTACATATATTAGTCCCAAGTTTTTAATTTATTCCTCCCCATTTCCCCCTTTGGTAACCATACTTTTATTTTCTATGTCTGTGAGTCTATTTCTGTTTTGTGTAAGTTCATTTGTATAAGTTTGTTTTTTAGATTCCACCTATAAGGGATATCATATGATATTTGTCTTTGTCTGTCCAGCTTATTTCACTTAGTATAATGATCTCTAGGTCCATCAATGTTGTTGCAAATGGCATTATTTCATTTCTTATGGTTGAGTAGTATTCCATTGTATATATGTACCACATCTTATTTATCCATTCATCTGTAAATGGACATTTAGGATGCTTCCACTTCCTAGCTATTATAGATAGTGCTTCAGTGAATATTGAAGTGCATGTATCTTTTTGATTTATGATTTTTCTCTGAAGCCCAGGAGTAAGATTGCAGGATCATATGGTAGCTCTAGCTTTAGTTTTTAAAGGAATCTCCATACTGTTCTGCACAGTGAACACATGTTATTTAACAGGGTGTGCTGTTACATCTGACCAAGTATAATAATTTATCTTCCCTTACTTGAAAGGGGCAACTACTTTACTCTAACGGAAAACAGCTTTGTTGTAACTGATACCTTTATGTTTTCATACAGCATATACGTTAAGTATTTCTTCCAGAATAATGTCAGTTTGCTTACTTGCTTCCTGAAACATTTAGGTTACTAGTTAGTGCCCAAGAGACTAATTGTAATGGGGAGGCTGATGAGGAATTAGGGGAATTTAAAGATTAAGGTATATGAGACTAGATACAACCACTGCCTAAACCATGACTGAAAATGTAAAGAACTTTTGTGAAATGCTTTTGAAACTAAATAGTTTTGAGCTTTACTGAAGAATATAGAGTAGATGTTCTAGTAAATCTTCATTTTACTAATATTAATTTAATTTACATTCTCTAACATGATGAAAAATGTAGAGACTAATATTTACTTTCCTTCTTTTTCTAAGTAATTGTACATAATGTGACATGAATGAATTCAGTTCATGGAGAGTAAGTTTCCCCTTAATTACTGAATGAAATTGGCTTAGAATGCCAAAAAATGTACCCTCAGTTTTCAAATTAGTGCTGGTAACTTCAGTGACTGTAGTAGTATGTGAGATACTAAAGACTCAATATGTATCATTTTAATATTTTGTCCAAAATTGTTTGATTTTAAAAATGATTTATTGCAGTCCTTTATATATTAGATAAAAGTATTTTATTATATATATATAAATATTTCCATCACTTACAATTTTAAAAATTTCCTCTATGGTGACTTCTGATGAGCAGAAGTTTATGACTTTGTATTTATGAAAGAAGTACAGCTCCAGCAACATTTGTTGAAAAGTGTTTTTCTCCCTAGCTTCTTCCCAACTGCTTTGGAATCTTTGTCAAAAGTCTACATATTTAAATGTAAAGATTCATTTAGGGGCTTAATGTTCTCTTTAGTTGATCTGTTTATCTATTCTTACACCAGTGTCACACTGTCTTAAATATTGTAGCTTTAACTTTTGAAGTAGGATAGGATAAGTCTTCCAACTCTGTTATTTTGTAGAATTATTTTGAGTAATTCTAGGACCTTTTCACAGTCAAATAAATTTTAGAATCAGCTTGCCTACAAATAGGCCTATTGATATTTTAATGGAGATTGTACTGAAACCACAGAACTATTTGTAAAGAATTTGCATATCAATGATTGAGTCTTCCAATCCATGAACATAGTATAAACTTCCATTCATTTCAATATTCTTTAATTTCTCATAGCAAAATTGTCTGTATTTTAAATTTGCGAGTTCACAAGCCTTTTGTTAAATTTATTCCAATGTATATTTTTGGTGTTACTGCTTAAGATATGTTTTATCCTAAATATTGTATTTCATTTTTTCTACACAAACACATAATGATCATGTATACTATGACTTTCTTAAGTTCATGCCTTAGTGGTTGGAAGCTTTTTTTGTCCATTCTTTGGGATATTATGGCTAACCATGTACCTGTGAAGAAGACAGTTTAACTACTTCTGTTCCATTCTGCATGTCCTTTTATTTCCTTAATGTACTTTACTTATTGTTTATATTGGCTAGACTGTCTAATACAATGCAGAATAGATTAGTATGAACAGATATCCATGCCTTGTTTGTGGAAAAGTTTTCAAATAATGAATTCAATGTTTTTAATTGATAGAGTTATTCAGATTCTCTGATTCTTTTAAACCATGATAGTTAATTTCTGTCTTTTAAGAAATTTGCAAGCCATCAAGCATTCTTAATTAATTGGCATAAATTTGTTCACAATATTAACACATTATTATTTGATGTCTAAAGAAACTCTCAATTTTAATATTAGTAAAAAAGTCTTCTTTGTTCTTCCTGAGTGCTGTTAATAAGTTATTAACTTTACTAGTCTTTGCTAAGAGATTGCTTTTTATTTTCATTGCTTTTCTCTATTTTTTTGTTTTCCATTTCTTTGACTTTTCACTGTCATCTTTATTCTTTTTTATTACACTTACTAATTTTGCTCTTTTTAAATAGCTGCTTAAATTATTAATATACCACGAATTTAATGTCTGTGTGCCCCAAAATTCATATGTTGAAATTATAATATATTCTAATATGATGGCATTAGAAGGTGGTAGGATGGTATTAGGAGGGTCTTTGGAAGGTAATGATGTCAGAAGGGTAGAGCCCTTACAATCAGTGCCCTTATAAGTGGAGACACGAGAACTTGCTCCTTTCTCTCTGCTTTGTCTCCACTATGTGAAGATGGAAATATTGATAGAAGATTGCCATTTGTGACCCAGGAAGCAAGTCCTTGCCAGGAACTGAATCCAATAGTGTCTTGAATTGAGAGTGGTCAGAAAACTCAGCAGTGGCCACAGGAATAGAAAAAGTCAGTTTTCATTCCAATCCCAAAAAAGGAATGCCAAAGAATGTTCAAATTGCCATACAATTGTACCCATTTCACATGCTAACAAGATTATGCTCAAAATCCTTCAAGCTAGGCTTCAGCAGTACATAAACGAAGAACTTTCAGATGTTCAAGTTGGATTTAGAAAAGGCAGAGGAATCAGAGATCAAATTGCCAACATCTGCTGAGTCATAGAAAAAAAAAAAAGGGGGAATTCCAGGAAAAACATCTACTTCTGCTTCATTGACTAGGTTAAAGCATTGGACCATGTGGATCACAACAAACTCATCAAGAGATGGAACACCAGACTGCTTACCTGCCTCCTGAGAAACCTGTATGCAGGACAAGAAGAAACAGAACCAGAGATGGGATAATGAGTTGGTTGGAACCAGAGATGGTTCCAAACTGAGAAAGAAGTAGGTCAATGCTGTGTGTTGTCAATATGCTTATTTAACTTATATGCAGAGTACATCATGAGAAATGCTGGACTGCATGAAGCGCAAACTAGAATCTAGTTGCTGGGAGAAATATCAATAACCTCATATAGGCAGATGACACCACCCTTATGGCAGAAAGCAAAGAACTAAAGAGCCTCTTGATGAAAGTGAAAGAGGAGAGTGAAAAAGCTGGCTTGAAACTCAACATTCAGAAAACTAAGATCATGGCATCTGATCCCATCACTTCATGGCAAATAGATGGGGAAACGATGGAAACAGTGACAGATTTTATTGTTGGGGGGCTCCAAAATCACTGCAGATGGTGACCACAGCCATGAAATTAAAAGATGCTTGCTCCTTGGAAGAAAAGTTATGAACAATGTAGACAGCATGTTAAGAAGCAGAGACATTACTTTGCAACAATGGTTCATCTAGTCAATGCTATCGTTTTCCCAGTAGTCATGTATGGATGTGAGAATTGGACTATAAAGAAAGCTGAGCACTGAAGAATTGATGCTTTTCAAGTGTGGTGTTGGAGAAGACTTTTGAGAATCCCTTGGACTGCAAGGAGATCCAACTAGTCCATTCTAAAGGAAATCAGTCCTGAATATTCCCGAATATTCATTGGAAGGACTGATGCTGAAGCTGAAACTCCAAAACTTTGGCCACCTGATGTGAAGAACTGGCTCATTTGAAAAGATGCTGATGCTGGGAAAGATTGAAGGTGGGAGGATAAATAACTGGCAGAGGATGAGATGATTGAACAGCATCACTGACTCAATGGACATGAGTTTGAGTAAACTCTGGGAGTTAGTGATGGACAAGGAGGCCTGGCGTGTTGCAGTCCATGGGGTCACAAAGAGTCTGACAGGACTGAGTGACTGAACTGAACTGAGCTGAATGGAGAATGTAGTATTCTCCCAATAAAAAATCTTTTTTAGATATGTTGAAAACCATTTTGATGCAAAATCTAGGTCAATGGGGGGAAGGATAATTAAATGACACAATTACAATTGCATGACTAAGGAATAAAGTTAGATATCCCATCATAGCCAGAAAGCCTTCAATTATTCTGGATAAAATGGAAGGATTTTAAGATGACTAATGTTCCCACAAGTTTTTGAGATATACTTTTTAAAAAATTAAGGTGGTTTGATTTTTATCCTCAAGATGGGGTGGGCTAGGAAATGCTTACTAGCGATCATTATATACTTCAATGTTCAGTTCAGTTCAGTTGCTCAGTCGTGTCTGAGTATTTGCAACCCCATGAATCACAGCACCCCAGCCCTCCCTGTCCATCAACAACTGCCGGAGTCTATCCAAACCCATGTCCATTGAGTCAATGATGCCACCAACCATCTCATCCTCTGTTGTCCCCTTCTTCTCCTGCCCTCAATCTTTCCCAGCATCAGGGTTTTAGTCTCTTTATCATTTCATGTTATCTATGTGTAGGAATTTGTTTTTACAGTTTTAACTCTTTATTTGAAACAAGCAGTTTCAGAGACAGAAGGGTAGTCATGACAATAGCTTCTCACTACAATGTAAGGGTAGGCATTGCTCATTGAAGGGACAGGTCAGGTGCCTTGGAACAATATATACAATTTAAATAGTGACTAAATTGGTGACAGTTATAAAAACATGAAAAGGGGACTGGGGAACAGCAAAACCAACAGGAAAAGAACTGAGTACCCCCTTTGCCAGATGCTAAGACTTTTCTGGCACTACAGATGCAAGATGGGGAAGAGAGAAGATGGAGGTAGTGGGGAAAGGACCCAGCCCACAGCTCCTCACCTGTCCTTTGACCACAGATCCCATCCTGCATGACCCAGGGCACTCACAAGCTTAGCCTGGCTCTTACAATGGGAAGAAGAACAAGAGTGGGGAATCGAGCCCCAACCCAAGTCAGAGGTAGTTTTTGCCTTAGGAATTCTGTCTACTAAACTAAAGGGAGTCAGTTACAGAAAAGGGCTAAGCATGTTGGTGCCATGGCTCATGCCAACCTAAGATGGCAGAGAGAGACAAACATATAAATCATGGGGACAGGAGTCTGCTCCCTGTACTTAGAGTCATTCTCTGCCTTTGACAGAAAGAAAGCATTTAAAAGATTTTTTAAATTGCAGCACCAATGGTTCATATTTAGGAAATTGAAACCTTTTAATATGCATAAATTTTAATCTTCAAATATAATAAGCAGAAATTTCACATCTGTATAATATGCTTCTAAAGAGTGCAAATTTAATTGTGACTCCAGAATACAAAAATGAAGTAAAGTGCAGGCTACTGTGTCCTATTTCACTGAAAGATCAGTTCACGTTTTCCCTAGAACTAGTGCACCATCCTGAACAAAATTGGTACTACCTAATTCGCTTTTTTAAGGAAAGCTCAACACATTATGTATTTGGAAGTATGCATAATAGAAAGTAACCAAATGATTACATTTTTAGAGAAAGCTCTGTGGTGAATTAGTAGTTAGACTGGTTGGAAGAGGAATGAGTTAATGAAATTGCATGTTGTCCCAAAGTGTTCACTACCCAAGGAACATGCTGAGAAAACTGCAGGTTTCCTACTTGTGTTCTTATGAATCAAGGCTTAGTTCCTTCACTGTGGAACTAATAAAGTCATCATTATTACTGGGTGCCAACATTCAAAAGAAAACAAGTCTTTCCTTTAAAACAGGAAAAAAAACTACACAGAAAAATTGAATATATATTAAATTGAATTTTTATTTCATTCATTATATATACTTTATATACACTTTTATATACACTATATACACTTTATATACCTTAAAATAACAAGCTTATAAGCTATTAAAACAGTAATTAAAAATGTTCAGTGCTATATTGAAAGGTGTATATTTTTATTATTTTATCATTCCTCTTTTGCTCTTTTTATAATTTTGGTGTATTAACAACTATAATTTGGCTCATTGAACTTTTGTGCTCAGGAGAAATAGAAGAAAGAAATTAACCCTTAGGCTAACAATTGGAATATTCTTTACACATTATGTTAAATTCTTTTATCTTCAAAACCCTCCATTCTTGATGATATAAACCACAACCATTATATTATACTCATACATTTTCTGAATCAAGAATTCATGTTGGGTATGCATGGGGGCTTGTCTCTGTTCTACGATGTTTGCAGCCATGATGGACAGCTTCCTACTTGAATAGCAGAAGTAATTTGAACTGTTGGGAACTAAAATCATCTAGGGACTTCATTCAGATGTGTGGCTTTTGGTCTAGGGTAAGTCAGAGTATAGGCTAGTTGAGACTGTCCACTGATCTTATGTGTACCTTCCTAATGAGATTCAGGCTTCTCACAAGGATGGAACAAGCCTTCTAAGAAACCTAGGCAGAAGCCATTAGCTTCTTCATGACCTATTCTCAACAGTCATATAGCATCACTTCTTCTGCCTGATATTGGTTACAAGCAAGTCACTAAAGCCAGTCTATATTCATGGGAGAGGAATTTCTCTATCTACCTCTCAAAGATAGAATGGAAAAGTCACATAGCAAAAGAGCAAGAATGATGTGAGATTCAGTTGTGACTGCATATGGAATGTAAAACTGGCAGAATAAAATATCATAATCTTAATTTTTATAAGTTAATTAAAAGAACTTGCAACCATCTTTAGTGCTTTTGGTACCCCAAAGCTCATGTTATTTTACTTTATTAAATGCTTAATTTGTTTCATACACACAGGCCAGTTTTCATATAAATTTTCAGGGTTATGATTTTTGTCAGACATTTTGTGAGATAGATTAATATTTCTTTACTTGGTATTAATTGATCATGTTGTATATAATCAGGTTCAAGGTAAAAATATCTTACTTTATAAAATAAGATAAAACTAGAGTGCTAGAATTTCAGTTTTGTAGACAAAGAATTTTATTTTGAAAAATTGCTAGCTTTGGGATCATTAATGGTAGCTTGGTCTAAGGAATGTGGCATCTGATATTGAAAAAAGAATATGTGCTACTGTAGGGGAGAATTCTCCTAAGATCCTTTATCACCTTCTTGCTCCTGATCTCCAATTTCACCAAATAGAATAACACTCTATATAATGTAAATCTACCTTATAATTTATATAATGTAGTTATTTTCATGTTAAGTTGGAAAGCATAACGCTAGAGGGTTGTATTAAAAAAGAAAACACAACTCTTTGTCTCTCCTCACCATTCCCCACTAGCTTTAATAGCAGATTTTTACTTGTCTGTTCCAATTTCCTATTAACCCATTGATTTGAGGGTGACAAGGAATGTGATTAGTCCATTGACTGTGATATAGTTGCGCTGAGTAGGCAATGAAGTGAGTGGCTTGATCTAATGAAATGCACTAGAGTTCCAACTGGCATAACATTTTTGGTTTCAGTCCTTTATAGTATATGCTGCATTGGCTTCAACTGCTAGATATGCAGGGCCAAACCTGGATATGCATAAATTCATTTAAATCCACTTGGGCCAATGTTGTCTACTTGCCAGTTGTGTCCTTGACATTCACCCACTGGGAATGTGTTCCAGAGTGAACTACAGATTCTCTTTCATGGTAAAAACGGCATGTGTGTGTATGTGCTAAGTCACTGCAGTCCTGTCCAACTCTACGATGCTATAGACTGAAGCCAGCCAGGCTCCTCTGTCCATGGGATTCTCCAGGCTAGGATACTGGGGCAGGTTACCATGCTCTCCTCCAGGGGATCTCCTCGACCAAGGGATTCAACCTGAGTCTTTTATTTCTCCTGCATTGGCAGGCATGTTCTTTATCTGGGAAGCCCCCAAATGGCAAGTTTTATTAAACATTTGCAGTTCAGAGGAGCCAGCAATATATGTTGCTTTTCCATTTTACTTAACAATGTCTTTAAAGTATTTTTTTTTAAACTAGGCATCATATAGATTGATCTTACCTTTTTTAATCCAGTCTGATCATATCTTTCTTTCAAGTGTGATGGTTTGACAGTCTTTTCCTTTAAAATAACTATCAATATAGTTATATTTAAATCTATAATCTTGCTATTTGTTTCCTATCCTGAAGATTGTCTGCTTTTCCCTCTTCCTCATTGCCTACCTTTTTAAATTCGATGGAATATATTTTATAATTACCTCCTTTGTTAGTACATTAGCTAGAAGGCCTCTTTTGTTATTTTAGTCGTTGTTTTTAGGTTTATCCTATGTATCTTTACACAGAGCTTTGCTAGTGGCTCAGAAAGTAAAGAATCTGCCTGCAATGCAGGAGACCTGAGTTTGATCCCTCGGTTGGGAAGATTCCCTGGAAAACGGAATGGATGCCCACTCCATTATTCTTGCCTGGAGAATTCCATGGACAGAGGAGCCTGGTAGGCCACAGTTCATGGAGTCACAAAGAATTGGACACAAATAACACACACACATATGTATTTTTAACTTATTATAGTGTACTTTCAAATGATGTTATTCTGCATGTATATTCTGCCTCATAAAGCCTTCCAGCAGTGTAATTCCATTCCTTCTCTCTGCCACACCTATCCAGTACAGAAAAGCTCAGGAGAAAAAATATCCATCCTCCTTTGGTGCTGGTTGAAGAGATTAAGTTGAATAATCAGATTATAGAGTATACTTTTTTTTATTAGCTCTGTAAAAGAACTGATTAAAAATGTAGTATCATTTAATAAAAGAACTCTACTATACAAATCTATATGAACTCTGGTGTTTCAGGGGACCATTTTGCCTTTATAATTCACAAGAAATTATATTTTATGTGACTTGAACCTCATCTTGAAAGAGTTAACCTTGAAAATATATTCCATGCAACACATTTTAAAAAGCAATTGTACATCAAATTGGTGATGAGACAGTGTCCATGAAAATAAAATCATATGTAAGTCATGATCATCAAAATCCTATTATTCTATATTTTTGCATTTATATCATCAGAGTTCTTTTTACCTCAAGAGTATTTTTTAAGAAAATATTTTTAAAAATTTGTGAGGAGTAACTCAATATCTGCTGAGGCACAAATAAGTAAGATATTATATCTTCTATTTTCTTACATAAGACTTCACATAAAGTGTGATTTGTGTTCCTCAGTGTCATTTACCATTTGGATCAAGGTAATTTTGTTTAGAATTTTGCACTAAAATTTTCAAAAAATTTGATTTTAAAATATGTTGTCTTAAATATATGATAAATATGCTATGAAATATGATTGTACACATTTAAAAAAGGAATTATTTTATATTATTCATTTAATTGTCATCCATCCCAAAATACAATGGGAAATTGAGCAATGACCCATTATTGTTATTGCATTAGACCATGTAAACTACCAATTCAGCACACCCAGAATTGGAAAACAAACTAAAGCCAAATATTTGGAAACTAAACCATTCAAATTTGTTGTAAATTAAAATGGCTTATTCTTAGTATGTTTCTTCCTTTATTTTCTTTTGGTTTATGGGCAATATTGAGATGCCTATGTTGCAAGGCCAGAATATGGAGAAAGGTTCACATAATATATTTATAAATATTTGAAAGTAACAAATTCAGCAACAGTATACAATATAAAATACATGTATTTTTGTAAAAATATAGTTTTACATTGTAATTTATTTAAAATAAAATACTTTACTATTGATGGATAAATTAAGCCATTATATGTACGTATTAAACAGGTCAAAAATAAGAACATTTTCCCCTGATACACATGTTTTTTTTAAATATAATTATTTTTAATGTAATTATTGACTAATTTACACTTTCAATAAATGTTGAATTTTAACCGACTTGTATGAGAGTAAATGTTATAATGCAATTTATTTAAAATAAAATATTTTACTATTGATGGATAAATTAAACCATTGTATGTACTTATTAAACAGGTCAAAAATAAGAACATTTTCCCCTGATACATATGTTTTTTTAAGTTCTCAAGGCAACAGTCATAGGTATGCCCAAGGATATTGAGAAATTTATTATGTTTCTTTTTAGCCAATACCTCAGCTCTCATCCAGAAAGCATATCATATTAAAATGTCTAAAACTCATTGTATTGTAGAGATTGTTTTGATTAAGATGTCATCTCAAGTCATATTGTTAAAATAGAAACTATTTAATTAATGATATTTTGTCAATTGGGCTTCCCTGATGGCTCAGCAGGTAAAGAATTGGCCTGCAATGCAGAAGACACAGGAGATGTGAGTTCGATCCCTGGGTCAGTAAGATCCCCTGGAGAAGGAAATGGCAACCCACTTCAGTATTATTGCTTGAAAAATTCCATGGACAGAGGAGCCTGGAAGACTACAATCCAAAGGGTCACAAAGAGTCAGACACTGCTGAGAGACTGAGCACAAGTATATTTTGGCAATTGACTTTCATATATATACAAAATTATATTTTTTCTTACACAATGGAAAGAAATAGATTTCAAATCAAGACAAACTTTAAAAATAAAGAACCATTAAAATGTTTTATGTCATATTATGGGAAAAGTCTTTATGACATTTTGCTAACAATAAGGAAAACAGTGCACTGGAAAAATGATTAAAAGACTCTCACTCTTTTCACTCGTCTCCCCTGATTCTGCTTCATCTTTAGCTTTCTTTCTGAAGACCATCTTTGCTTCTCTTGTGAATAAACTGGCTACTATATCTTTCAAGATATATCCTTTAAAATTTTAGACTCCATTAACTATATCTCAAGTTCAAAAATCCCAGTGAATGTTCTGATGAATTCAACTTAAGGCCAGGAAGTCCCTCAAATATCTTTTATTGCTTCCCTTCTTAAATGGGCCCAATGAATAGACACTGATTTCAGCTTACATAGTCTAAGAGAATAGCTCTCTGGGATTAAGTGTACTAAAAAATATTTATATGGGTACTACACTGCTGTCTTAAAAACTCCCTCTGTGTGGGTATTAGCTCAGATTCTCCTCAATTGGAAACAAGGCCTGATTCAATCCTCTTTATAATAAGTTTAAAGTGAGGTTTGGGAAGATATATGAAAGCGAAGTTGCTCAGTTGCGTCTGACTCTTTGCAACCCCTTGAACGTAGCCCGTCGGCTCCTCCGTCCATGGAATTTTTCAGGCAAGAATACTGGAGTGGGTTGCCATTTTATTCTCCAAGAGGGGCGATATATAGTCCAATGATAAAAGTAAAGCACTATGAGCTGTATTATTTTGGGTATTACTTTCGATTTCAGTTCTTTGCTAGTGAACCTGACAAAATTATTTGCCTTGCTTTCTACATCTGTGAAATATATATTATAAAAATAATACTTTCAAGTATTGCTAAAGGCCTTCTTTTCATTGACCATATATGGTCACGAGGCCAACTTTCCCTGGTTCTATTTCCATGTATGGATACACTAGTTGTAATAAGATATATGTCAAATACCTGCCTACATGGAACTTGAGTTTCATTTGGGGAAAACAAATAAGAACAAAGCAAGTAGGATACATAGATTCTTAGACAGTGAGAAGTGTTTTGGTATAAATAAGACAGTGAAGAATGAGAGTGCTGAGTGAGGTTATATTTCAAAATGATGTGGTCTGGAGACTTGACCAATAGGAAGGTATCTGAGAATAGATTTAAAGCAGATGTAGGCTTTCTTTCTGTGCTGGTATCGCTCTCGCAAACATGGTGAACGTTCCAAAAACCCTCCGGACTTTCTGTAAGAAGTGTGGGAAGCACCAGCCCCACAAAGTGACACAGTACAAGAAGGGCAAGGATTCTCTGTATGCCCAGGGAAAGCAGCGTTGTGACAGGAAGCAGAGTGGCTATGGTGGGCAGACTAAGCCGATTTTCTGGAAAAAGGCTAAAATTACAGAGAAGATTGTACTGAGGCTTGAATGTGTTGAGCCCAACTGCAGATAGAAGAGAATGCTGGCTATTAAGAGATGCAAGCATTTTGAGCTGGGAGGTGATAAGAAAAGAAAGGGCCAAGTGATCCAGTTTTGAGCTTCGTATTTTGCTTTATTATGAAGACAATAAAAATTTGAGACCGTTTACTTCAAAAAAATAAAGGAGATGTAGCAGTTGAATTAAGTAGCTGTGCATATATCTGGGGGAAGAACATTCTAGGCAGGGGAAATAGCCATTGCAAAGGCAGGCATGGTCTTGGAGTTTTGAGAAAAAAACAGAGAGAACATTGTGGTTGGAGTGGTTAGCAAAAGATAGATGCATTTTAAAATAGAGCCAGATAGATAGCTAGAAAATAAGCACATTTAAGGGAACCCTTTACACTACTGAAAAACTTTACTTCTACTTCACATGCCATGGAAACTTGCTGGAAGTTTTTAGCAGTGACAAGATCTGATTTAGGTTTGGAATAAGATGTCTCTAGCTGTGTTTGGAGAATAAACTATATGTAGAGGGAAAGGAGAAGCAGGGCTGTCATTTAGGATGCTATTAAGATAATCCAAGTAAAAGATGGACCAGACTGGTAATAGTGGAAGTGCTGTCATTTGATTCTGAAAGTAGTGTAAAGATAGCCTTCCTATTGAAAGTTTGGAGATATATATGTATAAGAAAAATTACAGGAGTAAAAGTTGACTCCAAGCTATTTTACCTGAATAGTTGGAAAGATGAAGTTGCCATTTACCATGATACTGACAATTATGGAAGAAGCAGTACTTTTGGAAGGAAGACCATGGTTTCTACTGTGTACACATTAAGTCTGAGATTATATTCGATTGAAATAAGGGATGTTGAAATAAAAATTTGAAGTGTGCATGTTCATTCCAGGGGAGATATCCTAAATATAAATAAATTTAACCAATATATACCTAATGATATTTTTCTGCATTTACTCTCCTATCAATATTGCTCTTTAATCCTTCCTTCATTTCCTTGTTTCCATCTGGATTATTTTATTCCTGCCTTCCTGCAGAACTCACTTTAGCATGTTTTTGTTTGTTTTTAAGTACAAGTTTTCTGGAAAAAATATATATTCTTTTACTTTCTGTTGGTCTGAAAACATATTTATCTTACCTGTAGTTTGGAAGATTGTTTTTATTGATCATGGGCTTTTTAAAGTCGCTGTTATTTTCTTTCTGCATTGTAAAGTGTCATTCCATCATCCTTTGCCTATCATAATTTCTGTTGAAAAATTTCTTTGTTATTGCTGCTCCTTTGAAGATAAGGTACCCATTTTTTTCTTGGTGCTTTAACGTTTTCCATTTAGCTTTTGGTTTTTAGCAGTTTTGCTATGATACATGTTAGAGTGGTTTTCTTTATCTTTTGGGATTTTCAGAGCTTATTGAATCTGTGGCTTGATGTCGTTCATGATTTTGAGAACATTCTCAGACATTTTCTCTTCACATAATTCTTTTAATTTACTCTCTTCCACCTCTCCATCGATATACATACATATAGAATGTTTACTATGTCCTTCAAGTCTCTTATGACTTTTTCTTTATTTTTCTCTTTACAGAAGTTTCAATATTTTCTATTGATCTGACTTCTGGTTTTCTAAATCACTACTCTGGTGTATTTAATTTGCTACTTGCTAAGCTGCTAATTCCAAATATATTAATTTTAGCTATGGCATTCACTTAACTTGTTAGAAATTGTAACTCTTTGGTAAAATTGGATACTTAATGAAAGTAGTTTGTATATATCAAGGCAGAATGGGTGTCAAAAATGAGAGAGAAATCAAGCCTAAGAATCCTGCCAGATAACTGGGTCACACAAATCCTCTCGCCACTGCCTATGGAGGTTTAGATGTCTAGAGAGAGTTAGTGTTATTCTGAGTAGAAGTTCTAGACTTCTCTAGATTTTTGAAGAGAAAAGAATTATATAATAAAAGTAAAGCTCTTAGCACTATACTTAATGCATGATTAAATGCTTGATGAATGTTACTAGTACTAATATTACTGGACCTTGCTGATACAAGCTCTGTACTTTCACCTCCATGTTCTCTGTATCACTATAGCCTATGAATTTTGTTCCTGGGTGCAGAGTTAGAACTACTTACCTGCAGCTTCTGCTTTCAGCCAAGATAGACTGACTGGAATGAGACTTGTATTGATCCATTTGTGTTGCTATAACAAAATAGCACAAACTGAAGGGTGTAAACAACAGAAACTTGTTTCCTCAGGCTTCTGGAGCCCAGAAGTTCAAGATCAAGTGACCAGCAGATTTGGTTTCTGGTGAGGTAGTTCTTTCTGGCTTGTTGATGGCTACCGTCTTGCTGTGTCCTCATATGGTATCTCCTCTGTGCTTCTGTGGGGTTAAGAAAGAGGAAAAGAGAAAGCACTTTAATGTCTCTTCTTATAAGGACACTTAATCTATTGGCTCAAGGCCCCACTCTCAGGACCTTATTCAAACTTAAATATTTCCTTAGAGATCCCATGTCCTAATATAGCCACATTAAGGATTAGGACCTTGACATGTGAATTTGAAGGGATATTCTTTCTGCAATGCAGGAGACAATCGAACCCACTTTAATCCCTGGATTGGGAAGATCCCCTGGGGTAGGAAATGACAAACCACTCCAGTATTCTTGCCTAGAAAATCCCATGGACAGAAGAGCCTGACAGGCTATAGTCCATGGGGTGGCAAAGAGTCAGACATGACTGAGCAACATTTACACTTTCACTTTTCAATCTATAACACTAGCTGAAATCATTTAAAGAACAATAAAAGTATATGAAACAATGATTCTCAAGACTTTGAAAATTGGCAACAAAGAACAATTGTCTCTTAGAGATGGAAACCAAATGAGGTGAACCCTACAATTACTCCAGTTTACTGCCTGTAGTAGATATCAGATGTTGGAACAGAGAAAGGAAGCAAGATGGAGCCTGATAAACCTCCTTAAGTACAAACGATAGAACTGGGTGTCTGAGAAGGCCAGTTAGAATTTCTTTCAGAGTACTATAAAGAAGAGAAAGGAATAGAGATAAAACTCCAGAGATTCAAATACCCCATAAATATTTAGTTGAGCACTGCTCAGGAACCACATAGGAAGAAACTATCCAAATGTTGAAAAGAATTGGCAGAAAGAATTCGATGGATAGTCCCTAGAGCTCACACATAGCTAGAAATAGTACATTTTCCATCAGTGAAAGTGGAGAACTTCATAATTCATGGGGCATATTATAGCGTACTCAGTAGTGAGAGGGGAAAAAAAAGAACCTTGAATAAATGCTATTATATTACAATCTAAGAAAGTTTAAAAGCAGGCTCCCAAATATTACAGTGTTTCCAAGTATCTATATCCCAGAATAAAGCTCAAAAATATTTATAGAAATACAAAAATGTTCAGCATCTAACAAAGCAAAATTTAAAATGTATTATCGTTGTTGGTGTTCAGTCTCTAAGTCATGTCTGACAGTCTACATGGACTATAGTCTGCCATGGCTCCTCTGTCCTCCACTGTCTCCCAGAGTTTGCTCAAATTCGTGTCTATTATAATGTCTAGGATCCAATAAAAAGTTCCAGCCATGCAAAAACCAAAGAAATGATAACCTTCATGTGGAGAAAACCTGTCAACTGACTTTGATAACAATGATAGCACTAGTAGAAAAGGTCTTTGAAAAAATATGACTGTGTTTTATATATTTAGGAAGTTTGAGGAATGATCAAAAATGTTAAGTAGAGAGATGGAAGATTTAAAGAGGAGAACTACAATAGATGAGATAAAACATACACTGGATATGACTGATGGCAAATTAAACATTGTAGAAAAATGTAAAGTTGAAAACAGTGATAAAAGTTATCTAAAATAAGGAGGAAAAAATAACTTAGAGAGCAGCGCATCAGACAAACTGGAAGCAGTTTTTCAAAATGAGCGTCTGTGAGGTGGTGCTTCAGGAAGGGAGCTGGTTTGGAGTTTATGAAGTTAAAAGCAATCACAGAAGGCCATTAGCCTGTTAGGCTTGCCGAAATTGCTGGTGGTGCGAGTGAACTAGAGGCAATAGTCACAAGTTCACATTCATGCTGTTTTTCTGTTGGTGTCATTGGTAATTCTATGTGTTTTTTTTTCTTCTTCTTGGCTAAGAACTTCCAGTTTCTCATGCTGCTGCTGCTTCTGCTAAGTCGCTTCAGTCGTGTCCGACTCTGTGTGATCCCATAGACCACAGCCCACCAGGCTCCCCTGTCCCTGGGACTCTCCAGGCAAGAACACTGGAGTGGGTTGCCATTTCCTTCTCCAATGCATGCCTGCATGCTAAGTCGCTTCAGTCATGTCTGACTCTGTGTGACCCCATAGACGGCAGCCCACCAGGCTCCTCTACCCACAGGATTCTCCAAGCAAGAATACAGGAGTGGGTTGCCATTTCCCTCCTCCTCCAGTTTCTCATACCCTCTGCACTTCAGTTCCTGCAAATCCTCCTTGTCATCATGCTTAAGAGTTTTCATAATAATATAAAGCCACTAACACAGTGCTTGGCACATGCTTAAATATTTGATGAGTGCCATTTAATTTCTTTAGTGCAATCCTCCTGGAAAAAAAAATCAAGTAGTTAGCTATGTTGTACAGCAATACAACAATTTATAACACATGGTTTGAACTAGTGTTTTACTAATCCAAGGGTAAACATTTGTTTGGCAGGCTTCTCCTAGAGTTAAACCAGGAGTAGTCATAGCCAATGAAGTTGTTTAAAGTTTCATAGGGGCATTTGGATTTCACATGCAATGGGGCACTCTGGTTGAGACTGTACCCTATTATTTTTTATACAAAAGGTAGGAAAATAATAATTTAAAAGTTGTATTTTCACTTGTCTTTTGAGGTAGAGATTTCAGTTTATATTGGGAGCAGTGTCCTTCATTTTAAGCAAATTACCTTAATGAACTTTGGATTTAGCCAGTGTCTAGGAAAACTGTTAACCAGGAATTATACCAGAGGTAATATATATTGTAGGTGTACATGTACTGGAGTTGTATGTTTAAGGAAGTTTGCTTTATTTGTTTGTGAGGAAAAGTGAGAAAATGGGAGAAATACATTTTTCTGTGTGCTTGAATGGAGAGTTTTATTTCCTTAGTGAGGACATGAGTGGTTTTGCTGTTGATTTTTATTCATGGGTGGCTTTTGTTGTTCAGTTTTACTTTTGAGAATTTCTTGCAGGTTATGAGTAATTGAGAGAAAAGACAGAAAAACTTACTTTATGAGAATATTCTTGAAATTTTGGATTCACATACAGTGGTTTGAGGCACATATGAACAATTTTAGCTCAGAGTTGAAAAGGTAGTCATATTTTTCTGCCTGCACTCATGATGCAGCCTATTCTTGTATCACAGAGAGTGAGACATTTTTGCAGTATCAGGAGAGACATTTTTGCAGTATCAGGAGTAACATCCCTGATGAGGATATTACTTATTTCTTAAGAAACTCTATTGGCAGGTGAAATAGGACATTCCTTTGGGATGATTTAAGGGGCAATGGCAATGTACAGGGGGAGCTGGGGCAGCAGCAAAGAAAGACCCTGAGTTATAACTACCAAGAACTCACTACATTATGAGAACAAAGGGCACTCTCCTTTTCAGATTCAAAGTAAGGAACAAGAGAGCATTCTGTTTTGCTTGGTTTGAGATGCAGCATTATGAGGGGGAAACACAAACGTCTATAATATGGAAACATGACTTTATATTTATTCATGTGTTGGTGAGGCCTCAACATTTGGTCTACTCATTATTTGCAACTCAGAGAAGAACTAGGATCAACTAGCATATTCATATTCTTGATATCTGTGATCACTAGATAACCTTATTAAATAAAGGATTATCCATGACATTATAAACTATTCAGTTCAGTTGCTCATTTATACCTGACATCATGGATTGCAGCATGCTAGGCTTCCCTGCTCATCACCAACTCCTGGAGCTTGCTCAAACTCATCAATTGCCTTTTGTTAAAGGCATTTATGTTTGTTTGTTTTAAATTTATTGAAGTATAATTGATTCACATTGTTGTGGAAGGCACTTATCTTTTGATATGACCAGGGAGGGAATACAGCTCTGACCCATCAAAAGAAAATTGGATTAAAGATTTACTGAGCATGGCCCTGCCCATTAAAATAAGACCCAGTTTCCCACTCAGTCAGTCTCTCTCATTAGGAAGCTTCTGTAAGCCTCGTAACCTTATACATCAGAGGGCAGACAGAATGAAAATGAGAACCACAGAAAACTAACCAAACTGATCACATGGACCAGAGCCTTTTCTAGCTCAATGAAACTATGAGCCATGCCATGTAGAGCCATCCAAGATGGATGGGTCATGGTGGAGAGGTCTGACAAAATGTGGTCCACTGGAGAAGGGAATGGCAAACCACTTCAGTATTCTTGCCTTCAGAATCCCATGAAGAGTATGAAAAGGCAAAAAGATAGGACACTGAAAGGTGAACTCCCCAGGTTGGTAGAGGCCCAATATGCTACTGGAGATCAGTGGAGAAATAACTCCAGAAAGAATGAAGAGATGGAGCCAAGTGAAACAACACTCAGTTGTGGGGGTGACTGCTGATGGACATAAAGTCTGATGCTATAAAGAACAATATTGCATAGGAACCTGGAACGTTAGGCCCATGAAACAAGGTGAATTGGAAGTGGTCACACAGGAGATGGTAAGGGTGAACATCAACATTTTAGGAATCAGTGAACTAAAATGGACCGAAATGGGCAAATTTAACTCAGATGACCATTATATCTATTACTGTGGACAAAAATCCCTTAGAAGAAATGGAGTAGCCCTCACGGCAAAAGAATCCGAAATGCAGTACTTGGATGTAATCTCAGAAACAACAGAATGATCTCTGTTCATGTCCAAGGCATTCAATATCACAGTAATCCAAGTCAATGCCCCAACCAGTAATGCTGAAGAAGCTGAAATTGAAGGTTTCTATGAAGACCTACAAGCCCTTCTAGTAACACCCGCCAAAAAATGTCCTTTTCATTATAGGGGACTGGAATGCAAAAGTAGGAAGTGAACAGATTCCTGGAGTAACAGGAAAATTTGGCCTTGGAGTACAAAACAAAATAGGGCAAAGGGTAACAGAGTTTTGTCAAGAGAATGCAGTGGTCAGAGCAAACACCCTCTTCCAACAACACAGAGAAGACTCTATATGTGGATATCACTAGATGGTCCATACCAAAATCAGATTGATTTTATTCTTTGCTGCCAAAGAGGAGAAACTCTATACAGTCAGCAAAAACAAGACCGTGAGCTGACTGTGGCTCAGATCATGAACTCCTTATTTCCAAATTCAAACTTAAATTGAATAAAGTAGGGAAAACCATTAGACCATTCAGGCATGACCTAAATCAAATCCCTTAGGATTATACAATGGAAGTGATAAATAGATTCAAGAGATTAGATCTGATATACAGAATGCCTGAAGAACTATGGATGGAGGCTCATGACATTGTTCAGGAAGCGGTGATCAATACCATCCCCAAGAAAAAGAAATACAAAACAACCAAATGGTTGTCTGAGGAGGTCTTAAAATAGCTGAGAAAAGAAGAGAAGCTAAAGGAAGAGAAGAAAAGGACAGATATACCCATCTGCATACAGAGTTCCAAAGAATAGCAAGGAGAGATAAGAAACCTTCCTCAGTGATCAACGCAAAGAAATAGAGAACAACAATAGAGGGGGAAGACTAGAGATCTCTTCAAGAAAATTAGAGATACCAATAGAACATTTCATGCAAAGATGGGTACAATACAGGAAATAAATGATATGGACCTAACAGAAACAGAAGATATTAAGAAGAGGTGGCAAGAATACACAGAAGAACTATATTAGAAAGTTCTTCATGATCCAGATAACCACAATGGTGTGATCACTTATCTAGAGCCAGACGTGCTGGAATGTGAAGTCAAGTGGGCCTTAGTAAGCATCACTATGAACAAAGCTAGTGGAGGTGATGGAATTCCAGTTGAGCTATTTCAAATCCTGAAAAGTGATGCTCAATATGCCAGCAAATGTGGAAAACTCAGCAGTGGCCACAGGACTGGAAAAGGTCAGTCTTCATTCCAATCCCAAAGAAAGGAAATGCCAAAGAATGCTCAAACTACTGCACAATTGCACTCATCTCACCTGCTCAAAATTCTCCAAGCCAGGCTTCAACAGTACATGCACCAAGAACTTCCAGATGTTCAAGCTTGATTGAGAAAAGGCAGAGGAACCAGAGATCAACTTGCTATCTGTTGGATCATCAAAAAATCAAGAGAGTTCCAGAAAAACATCTGCTGCTTCTTTATTGACTATGCCAAAGCCTTTGACTGTAGATTGCAACAAACTGTCAAAAATTCTTAAAGAGATGGGAATACCAGAGCAACTTACCTGTCTCCTGAGAGTTCTATGTGCAGGTCAAGAAGCAACAGTTAGAACTGGACATGGAACAACTGATTGCTTCCAAATTGGGAATAGAGTATGTCAAGGCTCTATATTGTCACCCTGCTTATTTAACTTATATGCAGAGTACATCATGTGAAATTCTGTCTTGGATGAAACACAAACTGGAGTCAAGATTGCCAGCAGAAATATCAATAACCTCAGATATGCAGATGACACCACCCTTATGGCAGAAAGTGAAGAAGAACTAAAGAGCCTTTGATGAAAGTGAAAGAGGAGAGTGAAAAACTTGGTTTAAAAATCAACATTCAGAAAACTAAGATCATGGCACCTGGTCCCATCACTTCATGGCCAACAGTTAGGGAAACAGTGGAAACAGTGAGAGAATTTATTTTGGGGGGCTCTAAAATCACTGCAGATGGTGACTGCAACCATGAAATTAAAAGATACTTGCTCCCTGGAAGAAAAGCTATGACCAACCCAGACAGCACATTAAAAAGCAGAGACATTAGTTTGCCAACAAAAGTCCATCTAGTCAAAGCTATGGTTTTTCCGGTAGTCATGTATGGATGTGAGAGTAGGACCTTAAATAAAGTTGAACTCCATAATATTGACACTTTAGCACTGTGGTGTTGGAGAAGACTCTTAAAAGTCTTTGGACTCACGTAGATCAAACCAATCTATCCTAAAGGAAATCAGTCCTAAATATTCACTGGAAGGACTGATGCTGATATTGAGACCCCAATACTTTGGCCACCTGATGTAAAGAACTGACTCGTTTGAAAAGACCCTGATACCGAGAAAGGCTAAAGACAGGAGGAGAAGGGTATTACAGAGGATTAGTTGGTAGGATGGCATTACCGACTCAATGGACATGAGTCACACAATTGAGTGACTGAACTGAAATGAATATCAGTATTTTCAAAACAATTGGCTAAGGAGCAAAATAATGTTAGAAATCTATCTGATAGTGAATGTCATCCTGAACATAGCTCACTGAAAGACTGCCCGTGTGAATATGCAAAAAGATGGCTGAGCCAGCTAGTATTGGAATTTCAGCCCTTAAGTTACTTTGCTCTCATATACATGAATACCAAACACTTTCAGAAGCATCATAGACCTCGAGGAAAGCAAAATGTGTGGAAATAAATAAGCAAACAGTAACTTTTGAAATGAAAAAATACTATCTTAACCGTAGGCTAATTATGACTTGATATATGATATATCATCTATATATAAGATATGACTGTGTCAGATTGGTTTATTTCCTTTCCCTTGTTCTTATCTTGTTGCAATAAAAACTTGGAACAACAGACTATAGGGTTTAAGACAACAGACAAGTTACAGCTCAGTTCAGTTAAAGAAGACAGATCTTTTGTTAGATAGACACTCCCAAGACACCAAGACACAGGAGCAGGCAACTCCAAAGGAGTCATTTTTGTGCTAATCCCTCTTGGCTTCTCCCTTTTTATGCTTCCCATCTCCTCCTTTTGGTTATGCCCTGTGCAAAATAGGGCTTGTACCCACCACCAATCAAGAAAAGGGATGCAAATGGGCATGTGCTCAAAGCTGATTGACAATTGTAAGTTATATGAAACAGGTTCTATTGTGTATGTCTTCCCATAATTCAGTCTGTTATAATCAGATGTATATATGTGTAGAATATTTATGAACTTTAGAATACTTAATGGACTTCTAGCTGCCTAAGGTTACTTGAGAATACCTCTGTTGTTAGTTTATATCCATTGTGTCCTTAGGGCACATGTGCAGGAGTTGGAAAAGCCTTTATGGTTATTTTGTAGCGTATCTGTGAGCTCTCCTGGGTGTATCTGGAATGGGATTCAGAGATTAGCTTGCATCCTTTTCACCTAGGCCACCCCTCATTGCTCATGCCTAATTTCCTACTTAACAAGTAGACATGTATTTTTAAGTTTGAGATTCTTTTAAACTCAAAGATAGTCTAATAAGCAAAATCTTGAGAAAAGTCCTACAGTAATAACAAAAGGAAGTTTTCCAACAATTGAGCATTCCTCACTGACATTAAGTGTTGTAGCGGGCACTTCAAGCATTTTGAAAATGTTGCATCCTGTCAGGGCAGAGCATGCAGGTTGTGATGCCAGTATCCCTTCGTACCAGTCCACAATTTAGTTGAAGTCACAGTTCACCACTGTGCCTCTGACAGAAGCTCTCCTGTTCTACTTTTGACATGTCACTTAACTTGCTCCTCTCTCTAACAGGTTTTTTAAAGAATTTGAATTTTTTCTTTGCTTTTTGTTCTAGCTGCACCTTGTATCATGTGGGATCTTAGTTCTCTGACCAAGGATGGAACCCGCTACCCCTGCACTGGAAGTGTGAGAGACTTAACCACTGGACCACCAGGAAAGTTCCAGAAATCTAGATTTTTCTTGTGTTTTTTTTTAATTTATAAAATATAGCAGTAACAGAATTGTGATAGGCTTTAAAAATATATTGATGAAAAATAATCACTGAATTTCACTTTTGAGTTCTCTTTCAACTGTTGAAATAGTGATTCTAAAGAATGCTAGATAATTGGGGTATATTTTACTAGCTGGAATATAAATGTGTTTTTCAATACGGCTTCTTTCTTTTTTTTCAAAATGGGTACTATTTATCTTTTTTTTTGTTTGTTTCCATCCAAGAATATTTTCTGAGATTCTCAGAGCACTTTATCCCGATATCAATCTCTCTGTGTCTGCAGTATCTACAGGGAGACCATTCACAGGTGGCAAGCAAACATTTTAAGAACTTCATTTGAATGTAAATCTGATTTACTATACTGAAAAAGCTTTGATAAAGGTGCAAAAGTACAATATTTTTCTTGTTACTTATATGTTTTGTTCAAAAAAATTAACACATACAAAAATATTAATTATTATCAGCTAAAAGAAAAATTATAATGAATTTCCTATTTTTAGGGTTTTTGGTATAGTTTCTGAATAATTAACAAAAAAACTTTGGGTATAAATTATAAGAAAATTTCTAAAATTATTTTTCTTTATAAGTTGAAGAATAAGCTTCTAAATGTGATTCATCTGTAGGTGATATTGTCACTTCTGATATTTTTTGTTGGTAATTATGCATGAGTATTATACTTTTAAAATCAGAAAGCAAACTATGTTATTTTAAATAAGAAATCTGTATGCAGGTCAAGAAGCAACAGTTAGAACTGGACATGGAACAACAGACTGGTTCTAAATCAGGAAGGGAGTATGTCAAGGCTGTATATTGTCACCCAGCTATTTAACTTATATGCGGAATACATCATGCAAAATGATGGACTGGATGAAACACAAACTGGAATCAAGATTGCCGGGAGAATATCAATAACCTCAGATATGCAGATGACACCACCCTTATGAAAGAAAGTGAAGAAGAACCAAAGAGCCTCTTGATGAAAGCATAAGAAGAGAGTGAAAAAGTTGGCTTAAAACTCGATATTCAGAAAACTAAGATCATGGCATCTGGTCCCACAACTACATGGCAAATAGGTGGAGAAACAGTGGAAACAGTCACAGACTTTATTTTTGGGGGCTCCCAAATCACCGCAGATGCTAACTGCAGCCATGAAATTAAAAGATGCTTGCTCCTTGGAGGAAAGTTATGACCAGCCTAGAGAGCATGATAAAAAGCAGAGACATTACTTTGCCAACAAAGGTCCATCTAGTCAAAGCTATGGTTGTTCCAGTAGTCATGTATGGATGTGAGAGTAGAACTATAAAGAAAGCTGAGTGATGAAGAACTGAAGCTTTTGAACTGTGGTATTGGAGAAGACTCTTGAGAGTTCCTTGGACCTCAAGGAGATCCAACCAGTCCATCCTAAAGGAAATCAGTCCTGAATATTCATTGAAAGGACTGATGCTGAAACTCCATTACTTTGGCCACCTGATGTGAAAAACTGGCTCATTTGTAAAGACTATGATGCTGGGAAAGATTGAAGGTGGAAGAAGGGGACAGCAGAGGATGAGAAGGTTGGATGGCATCACCAATTCAATGGACATGAGTTTGAGTAAACTCCAGGAGTTGGTGATGGAGAGGGAAGCCTGGCGTGCTGAAGTCCATGGGGTTGTAGAGTCGGACATGACTGATCAATTGAACTGACTGAAATGGTCATGAACTACTGATTTGAATTAAAGAATGATACAGGAAATATACCCTTTAGTAGTTCTTTAAAGGCACCTATAAACATACCTGCAGTTGATAAACACTGGACAGATATCACACATATAATTAACTTTCAATAATGTTATAGCCTACTTTTTTATTTGTATAGTACAGAGAACCTATTGAGGCAAACATGATGAAAGTGAAAAATTTCTGAAAGCGTTTATATAAGTTAAGCTTTAAACAAATTGTTTCATATTATGGAAAAATAAGTTTGTATAGAGGAATGCTATATGATTATGGCAATATCTATAAAGAAACTGAGAAAATTAGGATAGTGGTAGTAATATTATGATAATTAAGCATCACAGTGGATGTTACATTTCAAGCAAGATATCAGACCATCTGACAACACTATGAAAGTATGCAAAATAATCCTTGATCTTCTCACAACTGTTACAGGAAGCAAAGAAGACTATGTTAGAACAGCTTTGTTTGTTTTTGTCTATCATCTCAGATTCTAAGAGTATACTCCACAGTTATAACTAGAATATTCATTTATTAAAGGAAAACAAAATGTATCCTGTTTTCACAGCCATGGCATAGAATATGAACACATTCCTGCCTTTGTGAGAATAACAGGCAGAGATTGGGATATAAATGATGAAATCTAGAATGAAAAAGACTGCTTAATAAGTGCTCAAATAGGGGAGAGTGCCAAGAGGAACCCTGGCCCAGAAGAAAAGTAGGAAGGTACAAGTGAAATTTTCCAGAGAGAAACATCAAAACTGAGACCTAAGGTAACCAGAGTTAAATTTCCAGGCATAGTAAAGGACATAGGAGAAGATCCAGATGTCAAAGAGCATGAAGATCTTCAGAAATTAAATGAACAAAACCAAACAAGCAATGAGGTTGGCTTATAGGCTTGTGCATGGAAGGGTGAAGGCTTCCAACAGACGAGCCTGAAAAGAAAACTGGTTCAGACTGGTCTTATCTGCTTTGACACTTGTATTCTCTTACCTTTTAATTATTTTTGCTTGTTCTGGAATTTATGTGATAAACTTTGTGATATAATCATCTATTTCTTATTATTTATCTTAAACTTTTCAAAAATCTATCTTTTGGGAGATTTTCAAGCTTTTATCACTTCTATACTGTAATGAATATTATCATTTTAAAATTTCTGTTTTATTTAATTCTCTAAGTATTTATTTTTCATTAAATATGCTATAAATTTCCATACCTTTTGCTTAATTTTTTTTTTTATCAAGATAACGTATAAATGTTACAGTTTCCCCATCAATTTGCCCTGACGAGTTGGGACTGGATGCCATTATCTTAGTTTTCTGAATGTTGAGTTTTTTTTTTTCCCAAGTTCTTAGTCCACTTTATTTATTTATTTATTTATTTTATTAGTTTTGCCATACAATGGCATGATATCGCCATAGGTTCACATATGCTCCCTCTCCAGAACCCCCCTCCCTCCTCCCTCCCTCCTCCCTCCCCCCTGGGAAATCTCGATGCACCAGCCCCGAGCATCAATTCTGGGCTGGCAATTGATTACAAATATGATAATTAACATGTTTCAATGCCATTCTCCCATATCATCCCACCCTTGTCCTCATCCACAGAGTCCACGAGTCTATTCTATACATCTGTGTTCCTTTTGCTGTATCACAAGCTGGGTTCTCATTACCATCTTTCTAAATTCCATATATATGTGTTAGTATACTGTATTGTTGTTTTCCCTTATGGCTTACTTCACTCTGGATAATGGGCTCCAGTTCCGTCCACCTGAGTAGAACTGATTCAAATGAATTTTTTTTTAATGCCGAGTAATATTCCATTGTGTATATGTACCACAGCTTTCTTATCCATTCGTCAGTTGCTGGGCATCTAGGTTGCTTCCATGTCTTGGCTATTGTAAACAATGCAGCGATGAACATTGATCCTCTATATTGAAAACCCTAAAGACTCTACTAGAAAATTACTAGAGCTAATCAGTGAATATAGCAAAGTTTCAGGATACAAAATCAACACACAGAAATCCCTGGCATTCCTATACACTAACAATGAGAAAACAGAAAGAGAAATTAAGGAAACAATTCCATTCACCATCAAAACAAAAAGAATAAAATACTTAGGAGTATTTCCACCTAAAGAAACAAAAGACATGTATATAGAAAACTATAAAACACTGATGAAAGAAATCAAAGAGGACACAAACAGATGGAGAAATGTGCCGTGTTCTTGGATTGGAAGAATCAATATAGTGAGTATACTACCCAAAGCAATCTATAGATTCAATGCAATTCCTATCAAGCTACCAGAGGTCTTTTTCAGAGAATTAGAACAAATAATTTCACAAATTGTGTGGAAATACAAAAAACCTCGTATAGCCAAAGTAATCTTGAGAAAGAAGAATGGAACTGGAGGAATCAACCTACCTGACTTTAGGCTATACTACAAATCCACAGTCATTAAGACAGTATGGTACTGGCACAAAGACAGAAATATAGATCAATGGAACAGAATAGAAAGCCCAGAGATAAATCCATGCATCTATGGACACCTTATCTTTGACAAAGGAGGCAAGAATATACAATGGAGAAAAGACAATCTCTTTAACAAGTGGTGCTGGGAAAACTGGACAGCCACTTGTAAAAGAATGAAACTAGAACACTTTCTAACACCATACACAAAGATAAACTCAAAATGGATCAAAGATCTAAGCATAAGACCAGAAACTATAAAACTCCTAGAGGATAACATAGGCAAAACACTCTCTGACATAAACCAAAGCAGGATCCTCCATGACCCACCTCCCAGAATATTGGAAATAAAAGCACAAATAAACAAATGGGACCTAATTAAAATTAAAAGCTTCTGCACAACAAAGGAAACTATAAGCAAGGTGAAAAGACAGCCTTCAGAATGGGAGAAAATAATAGCCAATGAAACAACGGACAAACAATTAATCTCAAAAATAGACAAGCAACTCCTGCAGCTCCATTCGAGAAAAATAAATGACCCAATCAAAAAGTGGGCCAAAGAACTTAACAGACATTTCTCCAAAGAAGACATAAAAATGGCTAACAAACACATGAAAAGATGCTCAACATCACTCATTATCAGAGAAATGCAAATCAAAACCACAATGAGGTATCACTTTACACCAGTCAGAATGGCTGCAATCCAAAAATCTACAAGCAATAAATGCTGGAGAGGATGTGGAGAAAAGAGAAGTGTCTTACACTGTTGGTGGGATTGCAAACTAGTACAGCCACTATGGAAAACAGTGTGGAGGTTCCTTAAAAAACTGCAAATAGACCTGAATGTGAGTTTTAAGCCAACTTTTTCACTCTCCTTTTTCCCTTTCATCAAGAAGCTCTTTAGTTCTTCTTTGCTTTCTACCATAAGGGTGTTGTCATCCGCATGTCTGAGGTTATTGATATTTCTCCCAGCAATCTTGATTCCAGCTTGTGCTTCATCTAGCCTGACATTTTGCATGATGTATTCTGCATAGAACTTAAATAAGCAGGGTGACAATATACAGCCTTGACATGCTTCTTTCCCAGTTTGAACTGGTCTGTTGTTCCATGTCCAGTTCTATCTGTTCCTTCCTGACCTGAGTACAGATTTCTCAAGAGGCAGGTCAGGTAGTATGGTATTCCCATCTCTTGAAGAGTTTTCTAGTTTGTTGTGATCCACACAGTCAAAGGCTTTGGCATAGTCAACAAAGCAGAAGTAGATGTTTTTTCTGGCACTCTCTTGCTTTCTTGATGATCCAATGGATGTTGGCAATTTTATCTCTAGTTCCTCTGTCTTTTCTAAATCCAGCTTGAACATCTGGAAGTTCTTGGTGAATATACTGTTGAAGTCTGGCTTGAGAAATTTGAGCATTACTTTTCTAACATGTGAAATAAATGCAATTGTGCAGTAGTTTGAGTATTCTTTGGCATTGCCTTCCTTTGGGATATATGGCTACTGCTGAGTTTTCCATATTTGCTGGCATATTTAGTGCAGCACTTTCACAGCATCATCTTTCAGGATTTGAAATAGCTCAACTGGAATTCCATCACCTCCACTAGCTTTGTTCATAGTGATGCTATAGCAATATATAAAAAACCCAGGAATGTGCCTGGCACACTAGACTTATGATCATAGTAATTTAATTGAGATTTCACAGTTTCTGATATATGGTAATGACTCAATGATTTTTAATTTTGATGGCTTACTTGCTTACTTTTTAAATTATTTGTTTTTTGTTACATTGGTAGTTTATTTTAGGTCATTATCTGTTCAAGTGAAATATTTTTTAGGTCTGAATCTATGTGTTTGTTTTGTTTTGTTTGTTAATTTCTTTTTTAAAATTTGCTTGTTTTATATTCTATATGAGTGAAATCGTATAGTATTTCTTTTTCTTACGTCTTTCACTTAGCACAGTATTTCTCAAGTTCCTTCCATGTTGTTGCAAATGGGAAGATTAAATTATTTTATGGCCGATTAGTATTCTATTATATGTATGTATGTCCATCCTAAAGGAAATCAGTCCTGAATATTCATTGGAAGAACTGATGCTGAAGCTGAAACTCCAATATTTTGGCCACCTGATGTGAAGAACTGATTCATTTGAAAAGACCCTGATGCTGGGAAAGATTGAAGGCAGGAGAAGGGGACAACAGAGAATGAGATAGTTGGATGACATTAGCACCTCAATGGACATGAGTTTGAGTAAGCTCCAGGGGTTGGTGATGGGCAGGGAGGCTTGGTGGGCTGTAGTCCATGGGTTGCAAAGAGTCAGACATGACTGAGTGACTGAACTGAACTGATGTGTATACATATGTGTGTGTGCATGTGTGTCTGTGTATAATAGCATCTGTTAATGTACACTTAGGTTGTTTCCATATCTTGGCTATTGTAAATAATGCAACAACGAAGATACAGATATGTATAACTTTCTGAACTATTGTTTTTCATATTCTTTGGATAAATACCCAGAAGTGAGATAGCTGGACGAGCTGGTAGTTCTACTATTGATTTTTGGAAGAGTTTCCAATGTTTTTCCAAAGTCACTGTACCAATTTACATTCCCACCAACAGTGTATGAAGGTTCCCTTTTCTCCACATCCTTGCCAATGCTTGTTATTTCCTGCCTTTTGGATAATAGCCATTCTAAGAGGTGTGAAGTGTTACTCTGGCTTTGATTTATATATTCCCAACAATTAATGACACTGAACATTTTTTGTGTGTGTACCTGTTGGCTATCCGTATGTGTTCTTTGGAAAACTGTCTATTCCATGCCTCTGCCGTTTTTTTTTTCTTTTTTTTGGACTGTTTGTTTTTCTGCTGTTGAATTGTATGTGTTTGTAACATGTTTTGAATACTAACCACTTAGTTAATATATCATTTGCAAATATGTTCTCTCATTCAGTAGAGTGTCTTTTAGTTTTGTTGATGATTTACTCTGCTGTGCAGAAGCTTTTTACTTTGTTGTAGTCCCATATCATATCCTGTGCTGTGCTATGCTCAGTTACTCAGTTATGTTGGATGCTTTGAGATCCCATGGACTCTAGCTCAGTAGGCTCCTCTGTCCATGGAATTTGCCAGGCAAGAATAATGGAGTGGGTTGCCATTTCCTTCTCCACGGGATCTTCCCGACCTGGGGACTGAATCTGCAACTCTTGCATCTCCTGTACTGGCAGGCAGATTATTTACCACTATATTGTTTGGGAAGCCATAAAATACCTTGTTATTATATTAGTTCAGAGATGTCTATATTCATTGAGTACTGGAACAGATTATTCTTCAGCCATGCCCACATCTTTCAAATATGATTTTGAAAGTTTGTTTTCAAATTTGAGTTATGAGTTGCATAGCTGATACCAATCTATGCATGGTGCTTCTATCATCACTAATCAGAACATCTTTCAGTTAGGCTTGATCTGTAAGTGACCACAACTCAATGTTATTATATGCTAAATTGAGTGTAACTGTCTTTTATTCTTTTTACTCATATGACTGGGAAGTAATGGATGTTCCCTCTTCACTTTGGATATGTATATATATATATATATATATGTGTGTGTGTGTGTGTGTGTATGTATAGCATATGCTCTTTCAATTATTTGTGAAGTTCTAACTTGATCAAAAGGAAATAACATTGTAATTTCCTAACTAGATAAAGCAAAAGAATATTTTAAAAATAGATTCCTAAACATATTACTTAAATAGCTTCTTCCATGGGAGTCCTCATCCATACATTGTTTTCTCTTTTTACTTTTGATATTTTTATTTCTTAGGACTTGGCATATTTGTAAATATTTTTTTTATTGTTTGTAGCCTACATATACTGCTTCACTGATCATATTTTATTGGTTATTGCCTAAATATTCCATTCTATTAATCAATATTGCATAAAAATCATAGTCTTTTATTATTGTAGGTTTATGACATTTTTACAGTAATGAAGGGTTTATGAGTGTTAGTGATTTAGGAAAGTAGACTGGTTGAGCATAACTATAGAATTCTCTTCAGGTCTACTCAGACGAGTAAAATGTATAACTTTTTAGGGTGATAAGCATATCTTTCTTGTTTGTTCAGTTATTTGATGGCATATTTGCCTGTGTCCAGAACAGTGCTCACACAGAGTAGATGCTCAGTAAATATTTGCTGAGTGAATGAATTAATCTTCTTATAAACAGAAGTATTAGATATTCTTGAAACCTCATTTTGTAATAGATTTAGTCAATATACAGGGATGGAAGTAATTCACTTTGCGATAGTGCAGCTCAATATTTTACAAATTTTGTCATATAAGAATTTCAATTACAATCTCTTTATATTAAATCTATCCCTTAAAATAAGGTTTAAGGGTGACATTTGTATAATAGCCTGAATGGAGCCCTTACTACAAGAAGTAGGAATATCTTTTAAAAAATCTTTAAAACAAAAACTTGATTGATTCTTTATCCTCATTCATATAATGTCTCCTCCCTTCCCTTTAGAGAGAAAGACATTTTAGAGAGTTATGAACAAATGCCTCCTTAAGAACCTCTATCTCCATCATCATTTTAACCCATTATATCCTCTATTAAAGCTTTATTCTTCCACCGAGGAATACAAAGTTGAAAAACTTCCCATGTTACTAAATCCAATGTGTACTTTTGATCCTGTCTTATTCAATACCTAAAGAACATTTGACATATTTGTTCACTCTTTCTGTGCATGAAATACTGTTCTCTCTGTAATACCCTTCACTCTAATTTTCTTCTTAGCTCCCAACTACTTCTCAGTCTCTTCTCTTTTCCGATCCCATGTGACCTCTGCATGGAGTATATCAAATCTTATTTGTGGATACTCTTTTCTACTTTAACTCTCTTTCTCTAGGTATTATCATTCATTCCCAAGTATGTATGTAGTAATGACATGCTAATTACTTCATGTTAATTTCTTCAGCTTTGGTGTCTCCCTCAAACTGTAGATCTTATGTACAATTGCCTCCTTGAACTCTCAGGTCTTTCAAAAGCATTTTAAACTTAAAATACCTAGATTGAAACTCTTGAGACTCCTTTATCCCACCTCCAAACTTATACTTTCCCAAGACTGCATAGTTCAATTAATGGAACTAACTTCTATCTAGTTATTAGAGCCAGAAACATTATCCCTCACATACATTTAAAAATTCTTAAAATTTCTTTCAGTCCTCACTGACACCACTCAACTTCAAGCAACCATCATCTCTCCTCATCACTATCTGACTTCCTTTCATCCACTCTTCTCACTACCTTCCCATGACTATCATTCTTCATTAATTTGTCAGAATATATGAATAATATTCATAAAAGTCATACTTTTACTTCAGTTCAGTTCAGTTGCTGAGTCATGTCCGACTCTCTGTGACCCCGTGAACCTCAGCACGCCAGGCCTCCCTGTCCATCACCAACTTCTGGAGTCCACCCAAACGCATGTCCATCGAGTCAGTGATGCCATCCAGCCATCTCATCCTCTGTCTTCCCCTTTTCTTCCTGCCCCCAATCCTTCCCAGCATCAGGGTCTTTTCCAATGAGTCAACTCTTCACATGAGGTGGCCAAAATATTGGAGTTTCAGCTTCAACATCAGTCCTTCCAATGAACACCTAGGACTGATCTCCTTTAGGATGGACTTGTTGGATCTCCTTGCAGTCCAAGGGACTCTCAAGACTCTTCTACAACACCACAGTTCAAAAGCATCAATTCTTCAGCACTCAGCCTTTTTCACTGTCCAACTCTCTCAACCATATATGACTACTGGAAAAACCATAACCTTGACTAGACAAGCCTTTGTTGGCAAAGTAATGTCTCTGCTTTTCAATATGCTACCCAGGATGGCCATAACTTTCCTTCAAAGGAGTAGGCGTCTTTTGATTTCATGGCTGCAATCACCATCTGCAGTGATTTTGGAGCCCCCCAAAATAAAGTCAGACACTTTTCCCACTGTTTCCCCATCTATTTCTCATGAAGTGATGGGACCAGATGCCATGATCTTAGTTTTCTCAATGTTGCGCCTTAAGCCAACTTTTTCACTCTCCTCTTTCACTTTCATCAAGAGGCTCTTTAGTTCCTCTTCACTTTCTGCCATAAGGGTGGTGTCATCTGCATATCTGAGGTTATTGATATTTCTCCCCGCAATCTTGATTCCAGCTTGTGCTTCAAATAGCCCAGCATTTTGCATAATGTATTCTGCATATAAGTTAAATAAACAGGGTGACAATATACAGCCTTGATGTACTCCTTTTCCTATTTGGAATCAGTCTGTTGTTCCATGTCCAGTTCTAACTGTTGCTTCCTGACCTGCATACAGGTTTCTCAAGAGACAGGTCAGATCGTCTGGTATTCTGATCTCTTTCAGAATTTTCCACTTTTACTTAAACTGATTCAATCTTTATTATTCAGGAAAAATCCTAAACTTCTTGCCATGCCCTATATTGCCTTACATAATATGAAGTTCCTGTACTTCTCTGTCTTCATCTCCTATGACTCTCCCTTTTGCTTTAATTATTTGTTAGTTTCCAGTAATGTACAAAGTCTTTAATATGTTACAGCACTTATCCCAGTGACAAGATTATTCTTATTTTTTGAATTTCTACTTAAAATTCACCTCCATGGGATAGCCTCAAACAACCACATATTCCTGTCTTCCTCAGTTATGGCCCAGTATTTACTTCTTTCTATCAGCTCATCACATTCTATATCTGTTAATTTTAATATCTATGAATGTACAAAATGTTCAAATATTTTTCTGTTTTAAAGTTTATTTACATCATTTACCAGTGTACAGTAAATATAGTTTAAACATTCAGCATATAAAATTCAATACAGTGTTTCTTCCCCCAAACACTTGTTCTCTCTCTAAAAATATATGATGCATTATTTTTAGTTCTAAAATGTAATAATCTTTTTATGTAGCATTTGTTAGTTTTTGCCTTTCTAATTATATAAATTATATAACTAATTTTGACTCCCATTTTGCGTTAGCTAACAGAATTCAGAACAGAAACTATGTTCATATATCTAAGTTATGTATTTATGTAATTATTTTATTTTGCTACTTTAAAAAATTTCTATGTAATTAAATAAGATCTAGTGAGATGATAGCATATCATTTTAATCTATATTGGCTTGCTAATATATATTTTGTAGTTTAGGGTAATATAGTACATATATCTTCACTTTTGCAGATGAAAAGATTTCCATGTGGTTTTCTGTGACTTTTTTTTTTTTCATAGTCTTTATCATTAGGAATGGTTTATAAAATGAAAGTCATATGTAAATGAGCTCTTATCTATCCTCTAAAATCATTTAGACTAATTTTAATTGCTTATTTCCTCTTTACATGTTTTCAACCTAGACTATAAAATTTGAGCGAAGAGGATATGTTGATTTTGACAAGTATTGTATCCTCAATTTATTTTACCTGGTACTTAATAGATGATCAGTGTTTATTAGATGAAAGAATAAATGGTAAAATTTTCACCTTAAAGCAATTATTGGGACAAATATAAAATCAGTAAAGTATGTTGTTACACATATTGCCTCATGTTAAATGGCTGTTAAGATTTGAAATTTTGAGCAGTTCTTCACTTTCACAAAATCCAGTCTTGCTAATCAGCTGATGCAGTGACAAATGGAACAGTAGTGCCTGATTCAGCAGACACACTTACCACTCTAAGATTCAACACAAAATGTTTTATCTGACTTCTCTAAGGTTATTGCCTTATTTTGTAAATGGTAGACATAGGAAAAATCTATTTCAAAGTATGAAATCTAACATCCCTTTGGGGCTTCCCTCATAGCTCAGTTGGTAAAGAATCTGCCGGCAAATGCACGAGACACGGTTTGATTCCAGGCTTGGGACGATCCGCTGGAAAATGGATAGGCTACCCACTCTAGTATTCTTGGACTTCTCTTGTGGCTCAGCTGGTAATGAATCCACCTGCAATGCGGATTGCACTGACTCTGCATGCATGACTATATAGTCCATGGGGTTGCAAAGAGGCAGACATGACTGAGCAACTTTCACTAACATTCCTTTGAGCAAACTTTGTTGGATTATAGGCCACATGATAGTATAATACATACTTAGAAGGTTCACTCTGCTTATGACACAATGACGAAACAGATGGCTGTTCTTAATTTTCCACTCTGGTTTGAAAGAAGCCCTATAATGAATTAAAAGTTAGGGAGTGTTGATATTAATAATAGTCATATTATCACTAGTGGGAAATAATAGAGTCATTAATTTAGTAGAAAGAGTCTGAAACAGCTAGTAAAGTATGGAATCAGGTATTCAAAATGGCATGATCAATATAAAAAAAAAGTCTCCAAAGGCAATGGGAAAGGAAAAGGGTCATTGTCAGAAGCCAAAATGTGCATTAGACTTCAAAATGTATATAGGCTAATTTATAAGATTTCTACTTTCTGCTCTATACTTATATATTTCTCATTGTGTATTGGCTGGGTATGTGCAGTAACTTTTGATCTTAGTTTTATTCTCTGGAAAAAAAAGTTTAAAAAGAAACAGCATCTATGGAAAAAATTGACTAACATTTTAACTGGGCAGTAATTGGTATGAGGTAGAAACAAACTCTAAGAACACATTCATAATAGTCTCTTTTTATCAAAAAGTAGAGAGAAATTAAGGTGTAAAATCCTTTATTTTTATGTAAGGGATAAAAAGTTAAAACATCTTGCCTTGAAAATGCATATTATTATTTTTATGTTCTAATTTGCTCCAAATACACTCCCAGAGATACTGTCATATTATAATATTTTGATAAATGTGTGCTATTTGCCCCAATATTGTTAATGCTTTTATATACTCAGTGAAGAAAATTGGGACTATATTTAAACATGTATATTAACAAGTGAAAAACAGCCATAAAATCTATCACTAAAGAGCTACTTAATATTTAGACACATTTTAGTTAGTTAAAAATAGTAGTTCTAGTTCTGATATTTAAAAAACTTGAAAGTCTTCATTTCTATCCTTAAAATATGAAAAACTTGGAAGCAAGTTTTTGGTATTTTTTTGGTACCAAATTACTTTATTTGAAGGGATGGTACTAAAGAAAGAACTAAAGTAGATGTTTTGTTACAACTTAAAGAAAAGGTGAAGGTAACCCAAATATGCATGCACTGCCTTGGTGACCAGGGAAGTCACCCCTGTGGCTGTGGGAAGCCAGCCGGAGGCTTAGCTTTCACTGTGTCCCAGGATGTGCTTGTCAAAGAGATACCCTTCCATGCCAGATCCAGGGGCCCCCATCTTGCGCAGGTTGGTTATGTGGTCACCCAATTCTTTGATGGCTTCCATCTGCTCATTCAGGTAATGAGTCTCAATGAAATCACAGGGATGGGGATCATTTTTTTCAGTTTGTGCAGTCCCAGTAGTGATTGACTCACACTTCTTTCCAAGCACAGCGCACATTCCATCACATTCAGCCCATTCTCCCAGTCATCACGGTCTGGTTTCTTGATATCCTGAAGGAAGATTCGGCTGCCTCACTGGTTCTGCAGCTTCATCAGTCTCTCAGCACATTCCCTCTCCTCAAGAGACTGGTGAATAAAGTATTTGGCAAAGTTCTTCAAAGCCACATCATCCCAGTCAAAATAGTATGACATGGACAGGTAGACATAGGAGGCGTAGAGCTCCAGGTTGATCTGGCCATTGATGGCAGCCTCTGAGTCCTGGTGGTAGTTCTGGTGCACCTGCGAGGGGGATGCGCTCGTCGTGGTGGGCGGCTGAGAAGGGGCGGCGGCGGGGACCTTGAGCCAGTGATGAGGGCTGGAAGTAATATTTTTTGGACCCATAAGAGAATTTAGTGGGCAAGTAAGGCTATCACCCCAAATCTGGAGAGACAGACATATCCAGAAAATCAGTCAGGATCTGCTTACCTAGAGCAGATGCCACTGGTGACATAAATCCAAGAGATTAAAAAAAAAAATCCAGGAGATACTTGGAGTAACAGAAACATTTGGCCTTGGAGGACAAAACAAAACAGGACAAAGGCTAACAGTTTATCCAGAAAACATACAGTTCATAGCAAACATTCTCTTCCAACAACACAAGAGAAGACTCTACACATGGACATTGCCAGATGGTCAATACCAAAAGCAGATTGATTTTATTCTTTGCAGCTGAACATAGAGAAGTTATACACAGTCAACAAAAATAAAACCGGGAACTGACAGTGGCTCAGATAATGAACTCCTCATTGACAAATCCAGGCTTAAACTGAAGAAACTAGGGGAAACCGCTAGACCAGTCAGGTATGACCTAAATCAAATCTCTTACAATTATACAATGAAAGTAACAAATAGATTCAAGGGATAAGATCTGATAGACAGTGTGCCTGAGAACCATGGATGGAGGTTTGTGACATTGTACAGGAGGCAGTAATCAAGACCATCCCCAAGAAAATAAATACAAAAGGCCAAATGGTTGTTTGAGGAGATCTTACAAATAACTGAGAAAAGAAGAGAAGATAAAGGCAAAGAAGAAAAGGAAAGATATTCCCATTTGAATGCAGAGTTCCAAAGAATAGAAAGGAGAGATAAGAAAGCCTTCTTCAGTGATCAATGCAAAGAAATAAAGGAAAACAATAGAATGGGGAAGAACGGAGATCTCTTCAAGAAAATTAGAGATATAAGGGAACATTTCAGGCAAAGATGGCCTCAATAAAAGACAGAAATGGTATGGACCTAACTGAAGCAGAAGATATTAAGAAGAGGTGACAAGAATACACAGAAGAACTATACAAAAAAAGATCTTCATGACCCAGATGCTGTAATCACTCACCTAGAGCCAGACATCCTGGAATGTGAAGTCAAGTGGACCTTAGAAAGCATCACTATGAACAAAGCTAGAGGAGGTAATGGAATTCCAGTTGAGCTATTTCAAATCCTGAAAGATGATGCTGTGAAAGTGCTACACTGAATATACTAGCAAATCTGGAAAACTCAGCAGTGGCCATAGGACTGGAAAAGGTCGCTTTTCATTCCAGTCCCAAAGAATGGCAATGCCAAACATGTTCAAACTACCACACAGTTGTATGCATCTCACACGCTAGCAAAGAAATGCTCAAAATTCTCCAAGCCAGGCTTCAACAGTACATGCAGCAAGAACTTCCAGATGTTCAAGCTGGATTTGGAAAAGGCAGAGGAACAGAGATCGAATTGCCAACATCCATTGAATCATTGAGAAAGCAAGAGAGTTCCAGAAAAACATACACTTCTGCTTTATTAACTAAGCCAAAGCCTTTGACTGTGTGGATCACAACAAACTGTGGAAAATTCTTAAGGAGATGGGAATACCATACTACATGACCTGCCTCCTGAGAAATCTGTATGCAAGTCAAGAAGCAACAGTTAGAACTGGTCATGGAACAACATACCAGTTCCAAATTGGGAAAGGAGCATGTCAAGGCTGTATATTGTCACCCTACTTATTTAACTTATATGCAGAATACATCATGCAAAATGCTGGGCTGGATGAAGCACAAGCTGGAATCAAGATTGCTGGGAGAAATATCAATAACCTCAGATATGCAGATGACCACGCTTATGGCAGAAAGCGAAAAGGAACTAAGAAGCCTCTTGATGAAAGTGAAAGAGGAGAGTCAAAAAGCTGGCTTAAGGCTCACCATTCAGAAAACTAAGATCATGGCATCTGCCCCATCACTTGATGGAAAATAGATGGGGAAACAGTGGAAACAGTGGCTGACTTTATTTTGGGGGGCTCCAAAATCACTGCAGATGGTGATTGGAGCCATGAAATTAAAAGACACTTGCTCCTTGGAAGGAAAGTTATGAGCAACCTAGACAGAATATTAAAAACAGAGACATTAGTTTGTCCACAAAGGTCCATCTAGTCAAAGCTATGGTTTTTCCAGTGGTCATATATGGATGTGAACGTTGGACTTTCAATAAAGTTGAGCGCCATAATATTGATGCTTTTGAACTGCGGTGTTGGATTAGACTCTTGAGAGTCCCTTGGACTAAAGGAGATCCAACCAGTCCATCCTAAAGGAGATCAGTCCTGGGTGTTCATTGGAAGGACTGATTTTGAAGCTAAAACTCCAATACTTTGGCCACCTCATGCAAAGAGCTAACTCATTGGAAAAGACCCTGATGTTGGGAAAGATTGAGGGCAGGAGGATCAGGGGACAACAGAGGATGAGATGGTTAGATGGCATCACCAACTCAATGGACATGGGTTTGGGTGGACTCCAGAAGTTGGTGATGGACAGGGAGGCCTGACATGCTGTGGTTCATGGGGTCTCAAAGAGTTGGACACAACTGAGTGACTGAACTGAACTGTTATTTCATGTCCAGTTCTAAATTTTGCTTCTTGACCTGCATACAGCTTTCTCAGGAGGCAGGTAAGTTGGTCTGGTATTCCCATCTCTTGAAGAATTTTCCAGTTTGTTGTGATCCACACAGTCAGAGGTTTGAGTGTAGAAAATGAAGCAGAAGTAGATGTTTTTCTGGAATTCTGTTGCCTTTTCCATGATGCAACAGATGTGGGCAATTTGATCTTTGCTTCCTCTGCCTTTTCTAAATCCAGCTTGTGTATCTGCAAGTTCTCAGTTCACATACTATTGAAGCCTAGCTTGAAGAATTTTGAGCATTATTTTGTTAGCATGTGAAACGAGTGCAACTGTGTGGTACTTTGAATGTTCTTTGGAATTGCCCTTCTTTGGGACTGGATGAAACTTACTTACTATATGTAAATGAATACTTCATTAGTTAAACTAATGTAGAGGCTCAGATCCAGTATTGATACAATGGGCTTAATTGGTCTCAGCCCCTTTTTTGTAGCTACTACAAACTTTCCAAGCATCGGGCAAGCATTTTAATTCAGGCAACTGGAGAGGCAGGTGACTTCATTGCTGATGGCATAGGAATAGATTCATACCTTCTAAATTTTACAGTGCATGTTTCCAGGGGATTGGTGAGACTGAGGATAAATTCGAAGGGAAAGATATAAGAGAAATTGTATTAGATGGTGCTGCATAGTAGGTCACAATGGATAAATGTTTATGGTTATTATATAACTGACAAATTGCTTGCTTTTCATTTTAGACATAGAATGGCATGCTTTTATGGCATTATTGAGGAGACTTACCCAGATCTCAGTGTATGATTTAGAACCTGCCATTTTCTGAAACTGATGTGGGAGTTCAGAATAGGTTGACACAGATATGCCAAAATCTAGAGGAAATTCAGAAGTGGCTTAACTGATAAATACTGAGATTTAGTTTACTTTAAACTCTATCCTGATACTGTGGAGAGAATTCTGGGCAAGCATTTTTAAGTCCTTTACAGTTGGATTTGATATACAATAGCTTATTACAAAAATACAGGTCTGAAAGAGTAGAGGTGCTAAGGTTAATCCGGAGGGGTTTAATCTGGGGAATTTATAATGGCTGTTAGACTAGTTTGCAGTGGTGTTTTGGCTTTATAAATAAAGCATTCTTCATGAATGAGATGGAAGCTATACTTGGAACTTACAACTCAGTGTGTAGTTGTTTATCACTAGACCATTTAGGTAGTACTTTAAAAGGTTTATTATCGGTGTGTAATTATTTTAGAGATTTCTTAAATAGCTAAGTAGTATAAGTCATATATATTCCTCCAGAGTGGAAGCCAAAAAAATATCAAATTGGAATGCAAGTGGGTCAGCATGCCATAAGTGTGTTAGCAAATATATAAACTATAATCACATCTTATAGAATGAAGTTAAGACTTAGCCTTACATTTTGAACAAAAAATCCCTTTGTTATAGGCAGAGAAGATAAAGTAGTAGAAATATAAGTGGATGACGTAGGGAGGCTAATTAGAAGGTTATTGCAATTGTCCAGGTGAGAGATGTGGGGTGCTTCTATGAAGATGGAGTTAATAAATATAAGTACAATTAGATAGCTTTGAGAATATTAAAGTAGAACTGATTAGACTTCATTCTGGTTACCTTAGGCATGGAGTAGAGAAAGGAAGGTGTTATGGATGTCAGTCTTCTAATTAAAGCAATTGAATCAATGGTGGTGATTTTCATGAAGAAAGGGATCTGATGAATACAGGATTATGTGTATGTATAAGCTTACAAATTCAATTTTGAATCTGAGTATGAGATATCTGTGAGACATTTCATTAGAACAGAGAATATGTAGCTAAATATAAGGTTTGCAATTGTGAGGTATTGTCTAGATTGAAGATATAAATTTGAAAGTCATCTTGTTTATGGAGTCAGGGCAGGGGAGTCAATGTGATCTATAAAAAATGATCAGAAAATGACCTAAGATCCATTACCTAGAACTGAGCCTTCAGATTTAGTAAGCTCTATGTTCTCTGTGAAAACTATACACTTTTCCATTGTTGTGCAAAACTGTTCATAGACAATACTTAAATGAGTGAGCATGGCTGTGATTCGATAACACTTTATTTAAAAATCAGGAAGAAAGCTGGATTTCTTTTTTAATTGGAATATAAATACTTTACAATGTTGTGTTATTTTATGTTGTGCAATGAAGTGAATCAGCTATATGTATACATACATCCCCTCCTGCTTTAACCTTCCTTCCTCCTACCTCCATCCCACTCATCTAGGTCATCCAAAGAGCACAGAACTGGGCTTACTTGCTTTATAATAGGTTTCCACTAACTATCTTTTTTCCACATGGCGGTGTACATATGTCAATTCTAATCTCCTAGTTCATCCCACCCTCCCTTTCCTCCCCTGTGTCCACATATCCATTTTCTACATATGCATCTCATTCCTGCCCTGGAAATAGATTCATCTGTATCATTTTTCTAGATTCCACATATATGTATTTATACACAATATTTGTTTTTCTGACTTACTTCACTATGAATGACAGACTCTAGGTCCATACACATCTCTACAAATGACCCAATTCCGTTCCTTTTCATGGCAATAAAAAGTAATATTCTATTGTATATATGACCACATCTTCTTTATCCACCCATCTGTCATTGGACATTTAGTTTGTTTCAATGTCCGGGTTTAAGCAAACTCCAGGAGATTGTGGAGGACAGGGAAGCCTGTATGCTATAGTCCATGGCATCGCAAAGAGTCAGACATGACTTAGTGACTGAACAACAATGAACAGCATGTCTTGGCTATAGTAGATAGTTCTGCAGTGAACATTGGGCTTATATGTGTCCTTTTGGCATATACCTTGAGAAAATCATAATTCAAGAAGACACATATACCCTAATGTTCATTGAAGAACTATTCACAATAGAAAGCTGGATTTAACTCATGTGCAATAGTTTGTAGACCTATGAACTAGGGCCCTTAATCTAAACATAAGGTAAGTGAAAATTAACTGACAAAGTAAAACAAGAAGTGAGAGGAGGTATAAAAAAAATTGAGATTTGCATGTTACAACCTCAATTCTAAAATAAAGAAAAAATTATTGCTTTAAAAAATCCCCTTGGATTTACCCACATGGTAGTCATTGACCACCCAGTTAAACTTTATTTTAATGAGGAGTGAAGAATTGCAATGGTTTTGAAGAGAGAGTAGGAAAGGGAGGAATGGACACTATAAATGTATATGAATCTTTTATGAAAATTAAATGTTTAAGAGAAGTATAGAGATGAAATATACCTGGAAAGGGAATAGTTTTCTGAATATGGATATAAAATGGTTATAAAATGGACAGATACTTTATTTATATCAAGATTCGATATAATCCCATGTTTGTACTCCTTAGTTCACGCTCCTCACTTCATTTTATGCTCACCCATTAAAAATAGAAGCTCTGGCACTTGGCTTGTAACATTTACAAGTTGCATTATCAGTGTTTAACAGAAATCTCTTTCCCAAGCCCTACCCATCATTAGGGAACTAAGACCATCTTATGAATATACTTCTTTAGAGCATGAGTGTGAGGTGAAATCACTTCTTCCACTGCCTGTATATGCTACCAGTGACAGAAGTGTATAGCAAAACAGAAGGGATTTAATGACGTCGATACTGTGGTAATTACAAGTGAGTGAATTGTCAGCTGGTATCTCTTGAAATTCAGAAACCCATTTAAACTTGTCATAAGCTTCAAGAATCTTGAGGTCTCCTTGTAATTTCTGTGGAATTATCTATGGTTAACATGATTATGTCGTCCGCTGACACCACCCTCCTCTCTCCCAGCCTATGGAAATAAGCAGCAGCTGCTTCACTGTTCTCCACAAAAGATTCCTTGCACCAGTAATTTTATGATTGTAATAGTTGTCTGGGTATAATGACCTCCACTGTCTCCCTTTATTTGACCTTAATACATTTCCTTTTTCTTTTTGTTGATCCCTGACTCTCTAGGATTAACAACCTTACTTTTCCAAAAGTCTCAAGACAGAAGTGCTTTTTGAGGACTTTTCTAACAAATATGGTTTTCTTTCTCCCTAATGGGTAGGGTGTAAGAGTATAATAATATCTGTAACTCATTACATTGTGTACCTTCTGCTCTAGAAAGGACTGAGCACAGGATTTACCATAAGGGCTTCTCACAGCCAGATTTTGACTTTAGTTAAAAGGAAATCAAAATGTCTTCTTAAATTGATATATTTCAATTAAAATTTAATTTAAATAAATGCTTAAATGTGAATCTGCAGAAGATTTGGGTGCAAATTAATTTTTTAGAGTCACTGTTATACTTCCCTCTAATGTAAAACTCCAGATCTATAAATGCTTATATGCCATCAGAGGCCAGGAGAGGGCAGCAGAAAGCTGGAATTAATGAGAAACAGGTGAAGACCTGAAGGACCTGGGAAACCACAGAATTTGGGAGAACATATGTTGGGGAAAGTAGGTGAGAGTCTGTAACTTCAACTAAGAAGCAAACCTGTTGGCCCACTCTACTAGGTACTTAAAAAGACCTTGTGAAGGTCTAAACTATGCATAAACTCAAAATAGAGACACCAAATGAAGAAGGAAGATAATAGCACTTATAATACTTTGTAATATCTCTTGAAAGAATGTGTTTATGGAGGTTTTCAGTACTGATATATTTTCTAAGAAACAGCAACTCATTTGAAGTTATTGGTGTTTAAGTTGTCTTTTATTAGAAGGAAAAAACATTCCCTCGATTCACCATAACTTTTCCATCACTAATTAAATGTTTCAGATGTTCTTGCCAAAGGACAATGACCAGCTAAGTTTGCTTCAGCATCTTTTTTGTTATGACTCACACTGTCATGAAATTAGAAGATTTGCTCCTTGGAAGGAAAGCTATGATAAACTAGACAGTGTATTAAGAAGCAGAGGCATCCCTTTGCCAACAAAGGTCCATATAGTCAAAGCTATGCTTTTTCCAGTAGTTGTGTATAGTTGTGAGGGTTGGACCATGAAGAAGGCTGAGGGTCAAAAAATTAATGCTTTTAAACTGTGGTACTGGAGAAGACTCTTGAGAGTCTCCTGCACAGCAAGGAAATCAAACCAGTTTATCCTAAAGGCAATCAACTCTGAATATTCATTGGAAGGATTGATGCTGAAGTTGAAGCTCCAATACTTTGGCCACCTGATGTAAAGAAGCAACACATTGAAGAGGATCCTGATCCTGGAAAAGATTGAGGGCAGGAGGAGAAGAGAGTGGCAGAGGATGAGATGATTGGATAGCATCATGGACTCATTGGACATGAATTTGATTAAACTCCAGCAGATAGCGGATAACAGGGAAGTCTGGCGTGATGCAGTCCATGGGATCACAAAGAGTTGGACATTACTTAGCGACTGAACAACAACAGCACTGTTATATTTTTGTTCTCATGTTTAATATTGGATATATCCTTTTAGGTACATTAGATACATATTGCTTGTTGTTCTATTATTTCATATACTTAATTTCTTTAAACAAGTAAAAAGTACTTTAACCTGGTGTATTGCCACATACAGAATCACAAGAGTAAATAGCTGTGTGCTTTAAGTGACTTGAACTATTTGTAATAAATACATTTTTATTGTAAACACAGCATAGGAAAATAGTCATCTCAGACTATGACTAGTATTTGTTATATACTGATAGTTCAGTTCAGTTCAGTCACTCAGATGTGTCCAACTCTTTGCGACTCCATGAATCTCAGCATGACAGGCCTCCCTTCCATCACCAACTCCTAGAGTTCACCCAAACCATTGTTCATTGAGTCGGTGATGCCATCCAGCCATCTCATCTTCTGTCTTCCCTTTCTCCTCCTGTCCCCAGTCCTTCCCAGCATTAGGGTCTTTTCCAATGAGTCAACACTTCTCATGAGGTGGCAAGAGTATTGGACTTTCAGCTTCAACATCAGTCCTTCCAATGAACACCTAGGACTGATCTCCTTTAGGATGGACTGGTTGGATCTCCTTGCAGTCCAAGGCACTCTCAAGGGTCTTCTTCACCACCACAGTTCATAAGCATCAATTCTTCGGTGCTCAGCTTTCTTCATCATCCAATTCTCATATCCATACATGATGGAAAAACCATAGCCTTGCCTAGACAGGCCTTCATTGGCAAAGTAATGTCTCTGCTTTTCAATATGCCATCTAGGTTGGTCATAACTTTCCTTCCAAGGAGTAAGCATATTTTAATTTCATGGGTGCAGTCACCATCTGCATTGATTTTGGAGCCCCCCAAAATAAAGTCTGACACTTTTTCCACTGTTTCCCCATCTATTTCTCATGAAGTGATGGGACCAGATGCCATGATCTTAGTTTTCTTAATGTTGAGCTTTAAGCCAACTTTTCCACTCTCCTCTTTCACTTTCATCAAGAGGCTCTTTAGTTCCTCTTCACTTTCTGCCATAAGGGTGGTGTCATCTGCATATCTGAGGTTATTGATATTTTCCCAGCAATCTTGATTCCAGCTTGTGCTTCTTCCAGCCCAGGGTTTCTCATGATGTACTCTGCATATAAGTTAAATAAGCAGGGTGACAATATACAGCCTTGACGTACTCCTTTTCCTATTTGGAATCAGTCTGTTGTTCCATGTCCAGTTCTAACTGCTGCTTCCTGACCTGCATGTAGGTTTCTCAAGAGATAGTTCAGATGGTCTGGTATTCTCATCTCTTTAAAAATTTTCCACAGTTCGTTGTGATCCTCACAGTCAAAGGCTTTGGCATAGTCAGTAAAGCAGAAATAGATGTCTTTCTAGAACTCTCTTGCTTTTTTGATGATCCAGTGAATGTTGGCAATTTGATCTCTGGTTCCTCTGCCTTTTCTAAAACCAGCTTGAACATCTGGAAGTTCACGGTTCATGTATTGCTGAAGCCTGGCTTGGAGAATTTTGAGCATCACTTTACTAGCGTGTGAGATGAGTGCAATTGTGTGGTAGTTTGAGCATTCTTTAGCATTGTGTTTCTTTGGGATTGGAATGAAAACTGACCTTTTCCAGTCCTGTGACCACTGCTGAGTTTTCCAAATTTGCTGACATCGTGTGTGCAGCACTTTCACAGCATCATCTTTCAGGATTTGAAATAGCTCAACTGGAATTCCATCACCCCCACTAGCTTTGTTCGTAGTGATGCTTTCTAAGGCCCACTTGACTTCACATTCCAGGATGTGTGGCTCTAGGTGAGTCATCATACCATCGTGAATATCTGGGTTGTGCAGATCTGTTTTGTACAGTTCTTCTGTGTATTCTTGCTGCCTCTTCTTAATATCTTCTGCTTCTGTTAGGTCCTTACCATCTTTGTCCTTTATTGAGCTCATCTTTGCATGAAATGTTCCCTTGGTGTCTCTAATTTTCTTGAAGAGATTTGTAATCTTTCCCATTCTGTTGTTTTCCTTTATTTCTTTGCATTGATCGCTGAGGAAGGCTTTCTTATCTCTCCTTGCTATTCTTTGGAACTCTGCATTCAAATGGGAATATCTTTCCTTTTCTCCTTTGCTTTTCACTTCTCTTCTTTTCACAGCTATTTGTAAGGCCTCCTCAGACAGCCATTTTGCTTTTTTGCATTTTTTTCCATAGGCATTGTCTTAATCCCTGTCTCCTGTACAATGCTACAAACCTCCATCCATAGTTCACCAGGCACTCTGTCTATCAGATCTAGTTCCTTAAATCTATTTCCTACTTCCACTGTATAATCATAAGGGATTTGATTTAGGTCATATCTGAATGGTATAGTGGTTTTCCCTAGTTTCTTCAATTTAAGTCTGAATTTGGCAATAATATGTGGTCAAATGATAGCATCTATTTTTCTTTTAAAAGTGGTTTCAGACGAAAACAATGTTATTTTTGACAAATGGACTATTTTTTTTGTAGAGCTGCTGATATTAAACACTTAATTGGAAAGTTTTTAAATTGTTTTATATATTCTGCTGTAAAGGTAATTAGGGAAAACATCAGCTAATTATAATATTTTTTTCTCAGAAAGTGTTAGTTGATTCTTAGGTGGAAGGAAGGTAAGGAAATATTTTGTTCAATCTCAGAAAAAATTTAAAAAGCAAATACAGAGTTGATATAGTACATAATGCAAATGTAAGAGAGTCTATAGATACAAAAGTCTACGCTACAAATGTGAAACAGTTGAGATCTTCTGCTAAAAGGCAAAAAAAAAAAAAATTCAGTACTCCTCGCTTACCTTGTACATCAGAATAGGGATATCAATGAAGTGGATCAGGATGGTGTGCAAAATTTCTTCAGAATAAATTATGACAAGGCTAGACAAGAATTTATATAGGTCTGAGGAAAGATAATAAATATATACATATATATATAGACATATATCATTACCTTTGTTAGATGAAAGCAAGCTTATTCTGGTTATCTTTACTAAGAGATCATATGTGTGTGTGTGTGTGTGTGTGTGTGTGTGTACATTTGCATAATTAACAGCTGCGTACCAGGTATCAGGGCTATGTTGATTTGCTCCAGTAAAGAAACTGTATATGGCAAAGGAACTTTAAATGGAGTCAAATCATGATTAACTTTATAGAAATCCACTGTCATTCTGCAGTATTCAGCTGTTTTCTTCACCCTCCTTTTTCCTTTAAACTTGGATGGAGGCAAATGACCAATTTTCTAAAGGGTTAGTTTTGGTGTGGGTTTACTATTTTTATGAAGAAAAATAGTTACAGTGACTTTTCCATTAGCAAATTCTACCATAAGATCTCCTGTTCTATAAGCTGGGGGCTTCCTAGATGCCTCAGTGCTAAAGAATCGCCTGCCTAGCAGGAGACACAGGTTCAGTCCCTGAGTTGGGAAGATACTCTGTAGAAGGAAATGGCAACCTACTCCAGTATTCTTGCCTGGGAAATCCCATGGACAGAGAAGCCTGGCAGGTTACAGTCCATGGTGTTGCAAAGAGTCAGTTATGACAGATATTAAACAACAGTGATAACAATCAATAAGCCAGAGAACCAGCAAGATGATTATTCTAGTTTTTAAATAGATATATGGTAACTGTGCATTCTAGAACTGAGAAAATAGCCATAGTTGTATTTTGAATCTCTCTGAGCCTACCATAGGTGAACCTAAGCCAAAAAACTTCATTAATAAACTGAACCCACTAGTGCCCACTTGAATGGCAAATTAAAAAACATATTTAATGTTCTAAGAAGTTAATGTCAGTTCAGAGCCTAGTCCAGTAGTTTCTCAAAAGTCTGGGAATTTCCCTTTTCTTCATGCATAGTCATCCTGCATGATTACATTTGTGGTGATTCAAATTCTCAGTTTGCAGAAACTAACAAATGCTATAAGCAGATAGCATAGGGGATCCCTGGAGAAAGAGAACCAGGCATGGCTTTCTTGACATAAGAGAAGCCATTTTAGTATATAGGTTATTTTGTGATCTAAGTCTAGCTATGGTGTTTTTCCTTGAAGAGGACCCAGTGATTAATGATCTTATGGGAACAAAGGAAGGTAAGAACAAAGAAAAAGCAATCATGTAACAATAGTTCAGCAATAAAACAGTCTGCCTTTCTTTTTAAGACATATAACAATATGATACATACTTTTGAATTCTGAAGGAACTAACCCCCCCCCACCAGGTGGAGGATGGTAATTACATGCTGAGATCCCAGACTGGTCAGAACCTATGGAATAATGATATTGAAAATTTCTGACCCTCTTGACTTCAGTCAACTAAAGCTTGGACTCTGTTGATGTTTGTTCCAATTCTATGCTGAATTCAAGCCCCTTCATGAATACAAATGAACTCTTAGCATAAAACTTCCCCAATTTTGCTCTTCAGGGAGATATTGCTTTGGGAGAGATCTCTGGTATTCTCTTTACTTGCTGGAAGTAATAAATATTTCCTTCTTACACTCTTTGACTTGGTTGTGTCATTTGGCTCAATACTCACCAAGAAGCAAATTGAGTTTTTGGGTAACTATGCCTCTATAAAGACTTTTTTTCCCCCATTTCCACTGCAAATAAAATGTTAGTAGACTACACAAGATGTTAGCTATTTCAACCCAAGAAACATGAACCATTGTGAATACTGCTCTGACCTGCTGCTCATTATAATACCCACAACCATCTATCCTGTTTGACTTGACTTCATGAATGGGCTAGACCTTTCACCAGAGGTTCCTTACATGAAAGATTCTTGACCCTAATCCTTGTCTCAGTCTGATGGGACTATCAAACTCACTGCTTTGCTTTCCAGAGGTTACTTAGTTACATTCACTCCCCATGTACCTCTACTTGCCAGCAAATGTTGAGAAGGGAACAGGTTTAGTGATGGCTAGGCTCTCATTCCTCAATTCACATTATGCTAAATTCTCATTCCTCTCTTTGTTACTTCTTAAATCTGTATGGCCCCCAGAGTGAACTAAAAAACTATTCTGTCTCTGCTTCCCAAAAGAGAGCTTTGCCCAGGCAAAATCCATATCGTCCAACTCTTGCCTAGTGGCCAGAATCAGAAAACACCTCAAGGGAAAAAAGCTGCAGAATGTCAGTTCATCTCTTCATAGTGCTGTCCTAGGGGGAATCTCATTTCCTTTATTCCATGTTGATTCATTAGCTCCCTAAAGCCTATAAAGACACATATTTGTATATTTATATTTACCCATTTTAGTTGCTCTCTAAGGAGCGTCAGTGTACCACAAACTACTCCATCATACCTGGAAGCAAAAGTTATACTTATTATTTAAAGCAAATGAAATAATTGTTATTAGTTGATTAAATTTTAACAGGAGTGTTTTTAGAATAGCAATTCCTATGCCCTCAATTTCTTCCCCTATTGTTTTATAAAAAAGTAATCTTACAGATGAAAATTAGGCCACCTTGCTTTATTTTATAGTTGGGTGCTTAAAGAGTTTGCTTTCATCTAACATAATTGATATGTTTTTACTTTTTGGTTTTTTCCCCCCTAGCAATTGTAATACAGTCTCTATACATAGATTCAGATCTCTTGCTTTGGATACTTTAGGAACTTATTTCTCTGTCATTCTTATTTCTGGTTGCCTGTATTTAGGTAAAATTGTTAGAATTTCACTTATATATCTCCTTAAAATTTTTTTTCATTTTTCTATTCTTTCATTTTGATTTTTGAGAAGAATTTCTCAACTCTTCTTCTATGGCAGTAATATACTTTACGAAAATGTGAGTTCTGCACTTAGAATTTAATTTTCTTAAATCATTTTTTATTTGAAATATATATTCATATTTGAATCTCAACTCACCTTTTGTTATGACTTTGATTATCTTTCGTGAATCCCATGTCTCTAAGTTAAGAATTTCAAAGAGTTTTTGGAAAGTTGTTCTTCTAGTTATCTGTTTTATATCAGTTAATATCTTCCATTGAGACTTTAGGAAACCATTCCATTTTTCATGCCCTTTAGTGAGTTTTTTAACAATAAAATCTTAGATTTTTCTTTTACTTAATTAATCTATGATGAAAAGAGATTTATCTAGGCCAGGATTTTGCCAGTTGGTGATTTGACATTCTTATTTTACATGTTTAAGTTAGATAAAAATCTTTATTAAAACTAAATTCAAAGTGTCAAGCGATATTACAAAGTTCTATCAAATACTCGCTATCCAGCAGGCATTCATCTTGTATAACTTTACTGAAATGAGTTGAAATGGGCTATTGTTTAACTTCCATTCCTGATTCTAGGACACCAAACTGGAAGGATATAAAATATAAATTGAAAGTTATTAGCATGAATGCTACCAGGGCTATTCCTGTTTTTATCCTATACTGAGTGCTTAATTTATGTGAACAAGAAATGCCAGGTAACTTTTTGCTAGCAGTAGTAACTGCCCTTCTCTTCAGCTATCTCCCAACCCAAATCAGGCATTACCTGCCTCCTATATTTGGTGTTTGTTCTCCTGGGAAAGCAGTCTATAAATGTCTATAGACATTGTAAATTGATGGGCCACCTCAAAAACCTTTCTTATACAAGATGCCACATTCTTGGGTTTACTGTCTAGTTTTCTGATTGTAATATGGCCGGTTCGCTGAACAAAAGTTTAAGTAAGCAACAGAGAAAGGAATGCAATCTCTTACATTTCTTTTGTCAGGAAGATTGCATTTTAGGTTGACTAGCCAATAGTTAGATTGTAATTTTTGTATTCCATTGTTCTTGCTGTTATACTAAGAACAATGGAATACAGCAATAAGGTAACTATCATGTATATATATGCATACATATATAGTTTCTTCTTTGTCTTTAAAACTATTTTATTTGGAACTTGGCACAGGAAATACTAGATATCATTTTAAACAAGGAAATATTTCTATGATTTTAATAGGATTATAAACATGGTATATAAATTTTTATTTTTAATATTTTACTCTTAGGCCATTTTAGAATTTTATATTGAAGACCCATTTGTGAAATTAAATGTAGTTATTTTTCTTAGTTCTAGGTTCATTACAAGGGAAATTAAAAAAATCCCCTTTAAAAGTTGGGCATTACATGTAGTTGTTAAGCACCTCTACATGCATTAAAAGAAACTCCTTGAGTAAACAACTTTTTGGTTCAGCACTGTATTTTCAGTTTCTAAAATGGTGCTTTACATCTATCACCCACAAAAATAAATTTGTCAAATGAATTATAATCTTTCTTTACTCTTTTAGGTCCATAAGTTTGAGACCACTGAATGGAGAGTTGCCATTTGAGAATAAAACCATGAATCTCATTAGTATAGTTGGGCATTAAGCAGACCACTTTAAAAAAAAAGAATTATTTATTTTTGGCTGCCCTGGATCTTCTTTGCTGCGTGCGGGCCCCCTCTTAGTTGCAGAGAGCGTGGACCACTCTCCAGCTGTGACGCATGGGCCTGTAACTGCAGTGACCCTCCCTGCTGTGGAGCATGGACCCCAGGGTGCACAGGCCTCAGAAGTTGTAGCACAGTAGTTGCGGCTCCTGGGCAGATCTCTTTTATATGTCTAGGCTCACTGAAGAAACTAAATTGGTTTTTATCTCATGTTCTATGGAACAATGAGAATAGGCCAAGTATATTGAGATTTGAAAGGAGGGAGAGTGTCCTCTTTATTCAGTTTCCTTGACAGAGGTAGTAGATGGGGATATGGATGAGACAGTGATTGTGAATTCCATCCTTAGTACAGATGACTGTTCCTTTTGGGAGGTTCATTCAAGGTCCTGAGAATCAAGTTTAACAAAGAAGAAAATGGGCCACTAATGGAAACACCCATTTTTTCGGGTCATGTGGACACAGGGAAGGACCACAGTGGCTTCACTCACCAAGGATTAAGGGTTAGAGTCTTTCTCGTGTTCTTGCTTGATATGTTTTGTGATTCTTGCTTGTTATGTTTTATGATTCTTGCTTGACATGTTTAATGATCACCAAATAAAAGAAAGAAACACTTCATTTCCTTTATCATTTACACAAATGTTTGACATTTAGAGCTTTATGCTTTCTAATTATCCATTTTTATGAAATTGATCCTCTCTGTGCATTGAATTTGGGGAAGTGGTTACATTTATTTTCTTAGACTATTGTTTAAGAATTGGAATTACTGGGTAAAAGAAACAAATGGTTTTAATGCTCTTAATTTACAGTGCCAAATCGTTTCCTCCAAAGTTTTTCAATTTTCTTTCTTTTAAAAAAAATCCTTTGCCTATGTAAACCCATGGCGATTTCATGTCATTGTATGGCAAAACCAATAAAATTTAAAAAAAATCTTTTAAAATTTACTTTTCTTTTTTTCCTTCTAGTTTTATTGTGACATAATTGACATACAACATTATAGAAGTTTAAGTTGTATAGCCTTATCATTTGATTTAGATACATCATGAAATGGTTATCAAAGTAAGCTTAGTGAACATCCATCATCTCATTTAGATACACAGAGAAAAAGAAAAAAGTTTTCCTTATGATCATAACTATTAGAATCTACTCTTAGTAGCCTCCATATATAACATATACTGCAGTGTAAATTATATTTATCATGTTATATGTTATATCCCTAGTAGTCATTTATCTTATAACTGAAAGTTTTTGCCTTCTGACTGCTCTCATTCAATTCTCCCCTTTTCCTTCATCTTTGGTAACCATAAATCAGATACCGTTTTTGTTCTCTGTATCTATAATTCAGTTTCTGTTCTTTTAATGTTTATTCATCTGTTGTGTTTTCTAGATTCCATACATAAGTGGAACCATATGTACTTTCTCCCATTTCACTTAGTGTGATACCCTCTTGGTCCATCCATGTTGTTGCAAATGGCAAAATTCTATTCTTTTTATGGCTGAGTAATATTCCTTTGTGTGTGACTGTGTGTGTGTATACACACACATACACAGACATGTACACGTACACATATCATATTCTTTATCCATTCATTTATTGACTGATACTTAGGTTGCTTCCATATATTAGCTATTGCAAATAATGCTGCAAATAAACATTGGGTGCATATGCATGCATGCTAAGTCACTTCGCTTGTGTCTGACTCTTTGCAACCCTATGGACTGTAGCCCACCAGGCTCCACTGTCCATGGGTTTCTCCAGACAAGAATACTGGAGTGGGTCACCATGGCTTCCTCCAGGGGATCTTCCTGACCCAGTGATTTTACCCACATCTCTTATGTCTCTTGCATTGGCAGCCGGGTTCTTTACTACTGCTATCAACTGGGAAACTCTTGGGTGCTTATATGTTGCCTAATTAGTGTTTTTGTTTTCCTTGGATAAGGACTCAGGAGTGGAATTGCTGAATCATGTGTGGTTCTATGTTTAATTTTTTGAGAAATCTCCATACTCTTTTCCTTAGAGGCTGTACCAATTTATATTCCTACCAACACTACACAAGTGGTCCCCTTCTCCACATCCTTGACAACACGTACTTATTGTCTTTGTGAAGACAGCTGTTCTGACAAGTGTGAAGTGATATCCCATTATGGATTTGATTTGCTTTTTCCTAATGATAAGTGATCTTGAGTATCTTTTCAAATGCCTGTTGCCATTGTATGTCTTCTTTGCAAGCATATCTATTCAGGTCCTTTCCCATATTTTAATTGGATTGTTTATTTAATATAAAGTTGTATGAGCTCTTTCTATATATTAGTATTAATCCTTTATCACATATATTATTTGCAAAGGGAATGGATACCCACTCCAGTATTCTTGCCTTGAGAATTCCATGGACAGAGGAGTCTGGTACAGTTCATGGAGTTGCAAAGAATCAGACATGACTGAATGACTCTCTCCTCCATTCAGTAAGTGGCCTTTCCATTTTGTTGATAGTTTCCTTCATTGTGCAAAAGCTTTTTAGTTCGATGCAGTCCCAATTGTTTATTTTTATGTTTGTTTCCTCTGTGTGAGGATACATATCCAAAAAAAATTAATGATACCACTGTCAAAGAGTGTACTCCGTGTGTATTTTTTCTAGAAGTTTTACAGTTTCAAGTCTTACATATAAGTCTTTATTCTATTTTGCATTTATTTTTGCATGGTATGAGAGAGTATTCTAGTTTGATAATTTAACATGTAGCTGTCCAGTTTTCCCAACACTATTTATTGAAGAGGCTGTCTTTCTCCATACAATTTTTCAACTTTTGCTACCATAAATGGTATATAACACATATTTAAACATAATTTATCTTTCACAATTAAAATATCAACATCTGTCATTACTAAATATTATTTTTATAGTATTTGTTTAAAAATAAGGTTGACTGGGAGGCCAGTGGTTAAGATTATGTGTTTCTAATGCAGGGGGTGCTGGATGATCCCTGGTTGGGGAACTAAGATCCCATATGCCTTGCAGTATGGCGAATGTTGGACATTTTACTGTTAAATTTGAATTTGATTTTATTAGGAGAGGAAACTACATTAGTTTATTAAGCAAATATCCTACAGTTTTGAAGTTTATAAAGGCTTTTTTTTTAAAGCTGGTGTTTGCTGTATTCAAGTAAAGAATATCCGTTTTATTTTATTAAAGAAAAAAAAACTGTATCCATCCTTGTTTCACATTAAGAAGGATGAGTATAAAGTGTCTTGAAATTTTTGATAATCTATGCATTTCAAACCTGTGCAACCATCTTTAATTTTTTTAAATATTGTTTTAATTTTTTTCAGATATATTTTGTAAATTAGAATATGCTAACCCATAGGATTAGCAGATCGTCTACTCTACTTGTACGTTGCAATAATTCCTATGTTAAGCTTCCTTATTTATGAAAATAAGAACAATAAAATAATGCAGTGTATGTATTACATACACACCTATACATATATACATAAGTACATAACTATTTGTGTGTGTAAAAGTTAAATACATAAGACATGAGAAATGATTAAAGAATCATGACTAGGGCAAGAATTCTAGATTTATAGCTGATTAAGCAGTATCCTTCTGGTTTGCCATATTACAATACGTTTTTAAAGATTTCTAAAAATACAAAATTCTAAATATATGATTTCTCTACTATATCCTCATAAATGTTTAGAAGAGCATTTTTGTTTGTTTTGACTCAATGGACACAATGCTGTATCTATTATAGTAATTGATTCTGTAACAAGTGAACATAAAGTTATGTTTCTTTCTTGCTTTCTCAAATGATTGTTTGCAGCATAAATGCATAATGTGACATAGTCTATGTGTGTTTATGGATCCTTACTCAATGACATCTCCATGTATCATAAACTTTAACAATCACCTGAAACAAAAGTTGAGCTGTGAGACACCAGATAGAAACTGGATTTTTAAATATATGCTGCTGTGTCTCTTTAGCAGAAAAAGCTTAAGACATTTAAATTTGGACAGGACAGTCAGACAAAGAGGGTATTAACATGTTTAAATGATTTGTTTATCAAATTGTAATGCATCTTGTTAAATGATCTTTCTTGGATATTGATTACATAAAATTAACATTTGCCTGCGCCTTTTTGTTAGGTACTTTACTTCCTGGTGTTGCATAGTATTGAATAGTTTTATATCTTTTATTTTAAATGATTTTTGATTCATCTGTACTCTCACTATCAAAAAATAAAATGTGTTGCATCATAACAATCTCTATTATGTTAGAAATTTGGTTAATTTGGAAACTATGTTCTTTACCTTTGATCTTTCATCTGCTGACATATCCTTGAGTTAGTCATTTTATCACCTAAAGTGTGAGCTAAAACCATTCTATTTGCATATTTTAAGTCATAAAGCCTGAGATTAGAATCTTGAATATGAGTCCTATTGAGAGGTAGATACTACTGATAACTTACACCTTTGTCCTTGCATGTGGAATTGATTCAGTGGAACTGAACTCATGCCTCATAAAACTGATTATATTTTAGCCATATTAGCATCATTCCATTTTGCAACAGACAATAATTACAATTCCCCTTGACTTTCTTAACCTGCTTTCATGAATAAACTATACAAAAGTAAATCACTTTATTCTATTAATAAAGCAGCCATAGTTATAAGAACCAGTTGAAAGAAAAAATGTAATTATAATAACTTCTTATCTAACAAAATCAATTCATCAAATTTAATCTTCTTATAAACTCAGTCATTGGGGATGCAAAAAGCAGATGATTGAAATGATCTAAAAATATCCCTTAGCCATCTGGGCGTATACAGATTGATAGAGCTTCTGCTGACATAGTGATGGAAAAAACTCCTTAAAGATATTTTGATTTGAAAAAGAGAGGGCAGGGGCTACTCCTGGATGGAGTAGGGAAAGAAGAAAATGAGGGAGAATGGGGGAATGTGAATGCAGACTAATTACATGGACAAGAGTCAGATGAAGATCTAAGATTAAGAACATTATTTTAGGTTTTGGCTACTCATAATTTTAAGAACGGTATAGAAAATCGAGGAAGCTATTCTTGGTAAAAAAGATCCTATAATTTTAAAACATGGCCTTGAGTTTTTACCATAGCTTCACTAAATTTATCCCCCAGAAACAGTAGTTAGGATTAAAGGAATCACTTTAAAAGCAAATCAAGATAATGATTCTGCTTCTGCTATTTCATTGACCCCTAACAGTCATCAGAACTGAAAAAGCTCCAAGTGTAACTCTAGCTGATAAATAAAACATGTGATGTACAGCCTGCGGTTAGAACCAAGATTTTCAAGTGGTGAATTAGGATTAATGAGTAGGGGTGAAAAAAATCACGTAAGGCAAGAATTCAATCAAAACAATGATAAAAAGTGATATGATTGAGATTTGGAGTCAGAAACTATTGTATTCAAATCATGTTTTCCAGCATTATTAGCTGTATGAGCTTATTTAAACTATTTACTCTCTGAAACTCGGCTTCCTCACAAAAATTAGCCCAATAATACACATCCCACACATTTATGAGGATTAAATGAGCTAAGGCATCCAAAGAACCCAGCAGTGATGCATATAGCAGACACAGTCTATTTTATTTATTATTATTGTCATGATTATTACTCATATATCATAATGATGGTGATATCTAGTTATAAATGATAGTTTTCAGATCTTGAAACCCAAAGGGGTCATGGTTTCAGAGTCAAGCAAGAACAATACACAGGGACCCAATTATTAATCAACTCATGTCAGGAAATTCAACAATAACTAGAAAATAAACAATAATGGAGCTTGAAGTTTGAGACTAAGTGAAGAATAGCAAAACAATCCTCCTAAAAAAGATAGGACATCAGGTCTTCTCAGCCTGATTTGGGAATGCTGAGGATAGAGTAGGAGGAAGTAAAGTAAAATTTGACAAATATTTTTTTGAACTAAGTATAATTCAGGAGTATGAAAGGAAGAAGCAATTGCTATGATGAAATTAAAATAGAATAAAAAATATTTGGATATAGTACCCAGGTATGATTTAGGAATTTTTAAGAGCCCCTTGACTAGGGACAAACTGGCTAAAATCTTGGTGCCCACCACAGGTGAACACTAACTTTTGACAATTTTTGAGATTACAGAAATGTTAATATAGGGAGTTGATCATATCACTATATTGTGGATCAGAGTTTTGGAAAAGTTTATGATAGGTTTATTTTTCTCTCCTGGAAATTTCTGGTATTGGCTTTATCTTACTCCAAAAGTTGATCATGTTGTTTGAAATGACTTGCCTACTATCTTACTGACTTTTTAAGAAAAGGTTTTGCTAGCAGGGGCATGGTCCATGTAGACTGGTTTATCTTTCAGTCTCCCTAAGAATTTTTGATGAAGTGTCAAGAGATGGTAATTCTTAATATAAAAATTTGGATTAAAAAATTTGGATTTAATTTTGAATTTCTAAACTTGCAAATTACCCAACTAAGATGAGGGATAAACTGTTGTTTTAAATAAATTTTGATACTGGGGCTTTAGGTTTTAAAGAAGGAATTTCATAGAATAAATGAGGAATGGGAGATTATTAATGCTACATGTATAAATAAATACAAATTAGAGATGGCAGAAGGAAGTGAGAAAATAGAGGTCAGAAATTAGGATCATAGAACATTTTCAGTATGTAAGTTTTGTTAAGTTCTCCTGTTTATTATATTGCTATTTCTGTTTTCTTTCCTTATAATAATAACTGGTAAAATTATTAACATTTTAAGGATTCATATGTTTGTATTCTGTTATATTAAAGAAGTAGAAATAGTGTCCCACTTTATATCCAGTCTTTGAAAAAAAACATCTTTAAGGACTGATGTAGGCATTGGTAGCTTTATAATGAAAATCAACTTAAATAATCCATGCATATAATAGAAAAAAGAGAATAATATGAAGAAAGAATTTGATTTCAAGAAAATTATTAAGGATATCACTTTTTAATCTCCCCTTCTTCCAAATAAGAACTGATAAGCTTAAAATTTATGATACAGTAGAATAATAATGTCACTACTTTGCAAATGGTACCCTGTGCTGATATGAAATGCTCAGTGATATCTAACTTTATAAAACAGAAGTATAATGTATAATAGTTTCAGTGTGAAGCTAGAGACAATATATAGAAGTTCAACCTATTATATATAGTTCACACTATATATAAGAAGTGTATTATAGCTATGAAGTAAACAGAAGATAAAAAAAGTTATAACCTTCCATACACAAAAAAGGAGAGAATTTGATATGAGTGCTTTATGCATAAGCAAACACAATGTGGCTAAGGATGGCATGGGGAGAAAATTAGGATATAAGGTCTCGGAGTATGGAACCAGGGTTTAAATGCCCAACAGTTAAATATAAGATATAGCTTTGCACCTACTCAAAGTGGGGCTAGAATTAGAAGTTTTTATAAATCAAGAGCTTTAGATACGCTATTGAGCTTATGAAAATAATATATTTTTAAATTATATAACATTCTCAATAATGTCTAAATTAGCACACTGTTAATAAGTAGCTTGTCTATATGAAAGCACTTCCCAGGTGGCTCAGTGGTAAGCAATCTGCCTGCCAGTGCAGTAGATGTTGGTTCCATCCCTGGGTCAGGAAGATCCCCTGGAGGAAGAAATGCAACCCACTCCAGTGTTCTTGCCTGAGAAATCCCATGGACAGAGGAGCCTGGTGGCTACGGTTCATGGGATCCCAGTGAGTTGGACACAACTGATCAACTAACACATTCACTTATTCATGTATTATATTTTGCTAAACTGATAAGTGAAATAGTGAGATAAATGTAAACCTTAAATACTAGAACTCTAAAGAAACACGTTTAGTAGAACTTCCCTGGTAGCTCAGTTAGTAAAGAATCCTCCTGCAATGCAGACCTGGGTTCAATCCCTGGGTTGGAAAGATCCTCTGGAGGAGGGCCTGTCAACCCACTCCAGTATTCTTTCCTGGAGAATCAAGGACAGAGGTTCCTGGCAGGTTGCAGTCCATGGGGTTGCAAAGAGTTAGATGTGAGTAGGCACTAAACATATATAGATCTAAGCTACATTATATCTGTACATATGCATGCATTGCAATTGTTTGAAGATATTGGAAACAAACCATTATTACTGCCATTTTCATCAAACTGGAGGTGGACATCTCATGATAATTAAGGGTCTGATTCTAAGGGATGAAATATCACTACAATAGTCATTTAAGAAGCCTTTAAAAGACTTCTGCATATTTAACTTAAATGCAGAGTACATCATGTGAAATGCCAGGCTAGAAGAAGCACAAGCTGGAATCAAGATTGCTGGGAGAAACATCAATAACCTCAGATAGACACCACTCTTATGGCAGAAAGCCAAGAAGAACAAAAGAGCCTCTTGATGAAAGTGAAAGAGGAGAGTGAAAAAGTTGGTTTAAAACTCAACATTCAGAAAACTAAGATCATGGCATCTGGTTCCATCACTTCATGGGAGATAGATGGGGAAACAGTGGGAACAGTGAGAGACTATTTTTCTGGGCTCCAAAATCACTGCAGATGGTGACTGAAGCCATGAAATTAAAAGACTCTTGCTCCTTGGAAGAAAAGTTATGGCCAACCTAGACAGCATATTAAAAAGCAGAGACATTACTTTGCCAACAAAGGTCCATCTAGTCAAGGCTATGGTTTGTCCAGTAGTCATGTATGGATGTGAGAGTTGGACTGTGAAGAAAGCTGAGCACTGAAGAATTGATGCTTTTGAAGTGTGGTGTTGGAAAAGACTCTTGAGAGTCCCTTGGACTGCTAGGAGATCCAACCAGTCAATCCTAATGGGAATCTTTCCTGAATATTCTTTGGAAGGACTGATGCTGAAGCTGAAGCTCCAATACTTTGGCCACCTAATGTGAAGAACTGACTCATTGGAAAAGACCCTGATGCTGTGAAGGATTGAAGGTGGGAGGAAAAAGGGGACAACAGAGGATGAGATGGTTGGATGCCATCACCAACTCAAAGGGCATGACTTTGAGTAAGCTCCAGGAGTTGGTTATAGACTGGAAAGCCTGGCATGCTGCAGTCCATGGGATTACAAACAGCTGGACAGAACTGAGCGACTGAACTGAACTAAAAGACTATTGCATCGTTGTCTGCCCCATTAAACTGGTTTTCTTTCTAAGTAACCCCTCTTTAGTTCTGCAAATGGCCATGAATCTCTTGCTCACTGATAAAGGCAGACTTTTGAGGAGAGCAATTAACTGAACACCCATTCTCATCATACACCAACAATGATTTTATCACCTGTACTTATAATACCATCATTAGCATGATCACTAAAACCTTATGCTTATGTGCACTCAACAGTAGAATAATTTCCAATTATATAAAGAAAATGAAATAAATATATCTTATCAGTGTTTTTTAATTTTTCTAGGTCAACTTTAATTTACTTATATTTTTGTCTAACAGACATTTGGAGTAAGTAACAAGGTTCAAAATATAAATTCCAACAAATTTCTGGTATCATGAGTTGTATTGACTTTAGCAAAGCATGTTCCATGCATATTTTAAAGGATAATACAATTGCAATATAATTATTTTCTATTTTTTTCTTTGGTTTTGTGTTCCTTTCCCAGTATATAACTTTTTCACAGTGTTGTAACATTTTCCATTCTTGGAGTAAAGCCAACAATAAATAGCCTGTCAGAATCAAATCTTCTATAATATATGGGCTATTAACAAAAAGAGCACAACTGGTTTATGTGCATCTATGTTTTTTTTCATGGAAACAATAGAAAATTATGAGGAAACAAGAGAAAAATACATTATTTTAATATTAATCATTAGCAATCAGGTGGGATTGAGAAAGTAGGATACAAATATTTTAAAATTTATGATATCTATATTTAAGAAAATTATAAAATAAGATTTATTTTATATACTTATTTTTTAATACACAGAAAAGGTTAACAGGTAATATCTTGCTAAGTAATTTTTCAAAATCAAGGTTTATTCTCTTCTTAATCATCTTATAAAACCTAAAGCTAATATTTTCTTTGCCTGATACTTATTTTTCTTTCTTAATCAAACATACCTGGTTAGGAGATAACTTTCATTTTTTCTTTCTTCTTCCTTCCTTCCCTCCCCACTGCTCCTGTCTCAACAAATATCTCCTTGAATAACATAAAGCATTTTATCTTATGGTTATGTTAACTGCCGGGGTCCAGCCTCGGCGGGTCCGGGGGTCTTGAGGGATGAGTGGCGTCGCGGAAGAACTGAGTTGAGTCAATGTGTGGTGATGGAGCAGTCTCTCGTTTATTGTTGTTGGTTTACAGTTTTTATAGCCAAAAGACATCCCCAGTACATCATTACATCACCTATCATTCTATACAATTTTTTGTTTTCTACCTCCCATAGCAACCTTATCATTGAGTTCACTCCCCAAACTATCATGAAACATTCCCTTTGCAGAAGTCAGATTTTTATGTAATTAGATTTAACAATAGTATGTTTACCATTTGAATGTCTTCAGTATACTTCATTCAGTCAAGATAAGTGCATCAACCTAAGTAGAAAGGTTACATTTCTCTTATCAGGTACAACTATGTAGAAGCTAGAGGAAGGGCTAAAGCTTGAGACTGTTTATTCTGGTAACCTACTCTGGTTCTAACGAGAAAAGAGGAAAGAGGACAAAGAGACAGTTTAGAGAGAGGAAAGAGGACTAAGACAGTTTAGGAAGAGGAAAGAGGACTAAGAGACAGTCAAGCAGCACTGCTTTAGCAATAAAACCCTATTAACCTTATAACTACTATAATGAATTCCTATGTCTACATATCCTAAAGCAATCAATATCTCCAACTATGCTGGCCACAATTATGAGCATTCCTAAGTCTCAATCGAGCCTGATTTCTTCAAGGAAGAGAGCCTCCTCCGTGGAGTGGTCAGGGGAGTGGGAGGTGGAAAGGTGACCCAAGTACGAGCCTTTCTGGTGGTGGCCTTGCCATGACCCCCAGAGAACTCTTGGTAAACTCCCCAGTAATTAGTAGGAGGAGTAGTAACCTATTTAAATGTCCCTTTCATTCCTCCTTAGCCCCCAGGGAAGGCGATCCACCTTCCCGGACCCTCTGGTCAATAAGGTCTGGGGGGATTATCTCAGGACGAATTCTTTCCAACTGTGATTGACCTACTGAGATGAGCCAATGTTCCGAGCATAGACAGAACTTCCAAGAAAAGTACCAGGGTGGGGCTTGCCCAGGATGCCCCGGTAAAGAAAGTCAGCTTTGCAAATACTTTCTTAGTCTCGTGACCTTGTCATCCGAGCAAGGGGGCATCCTGAGGGCTCCCGGCAGTTAACTTACAATGCTGTTTCAGTTAATTTAAATGTGCAAATAAATCTGTTACTGATCTTAATTATTTTAAAACATAAACAGGGTGGGAGGGAGAGGGTGGGACAAATTGAGAGACTAGCATGGATACAAATACTTTACCAAGTGTGAAATAGATAGGGAGTGGTGGGCATTTTGACACAGGGAGCTCTGTGACAACCTAGAGGGATGGGATGTGGTGGGAGTTGGGAGGGAGGTTCAAGAGGGAGGGGATATATGTATACCTATGGCTGACTCATGTTGATGTATGGCAGAAACCAAAACAGTATTTAAAAATGCTGGTGCAGCGAGATTTCCCGAGGGGAGGGAGGAGGGAGGGGGGTTCTGGAGGGGGAGCATATGTAAACCCATGGTGATATCATGACATTGTATAGCAAAAAACAATATAAAAAAAAAAGAACATAAAAATAAATAAATAAATAAATAAAATGCAATTAAAAAACTTGAATATGAAAAACTTTTAAAAATATACAGCAGCTCTTCAGTTAAGATATATATAGTCAGTTATAACTTTGTTTTCTTCAACTCAGGTCTTATTGTAAGTGTTGTTTTCTTTCTTTAAAAGAATGTGTGGGACTGTTACATTATTTTGACAATTAACTGAAAAATCTCTCACAAGCCTGTGTCTTTTAGGCAGTTAGTCTTTCATATGATGGTTGAATTTGGAATGATGTTTATGGAAATCACTGTATCTATATTTTGATTTCTTTTTTCTACAACACTTTCCTAAGTTGTTTATTTTAATTTTTGTTGCAATTGTGTTGACCATGTAAAGAATTTTTTTTGCTTTTTAAGACAAGTTAAGAATTCTAACATTTGTTCTTGTGATTACCTTGGTAATGTCTTGTGAGCATCAGTGGTTTTACCTACATATGCACACTAAAGAATTCTTGACACCTTTGCTCTTAGGCATTACTAACAGTATGATGGAAAATGTTTAGATCTTACCTGACATGCTCATTCACTGAGGTAGAGGATAGGAATTAGGAAGAAATATGCTAAAATAATTATCCTAACTACTATAGAAGTGTGTCTGTGCATTTGTATATTCTCAGATATGATTTCATTTTCCAGCCTGGTTAACTTCCGCATTGGGCCAAGCTATGTAAAATTACTTTCAAGAAACTATAACGTTCTGGTAATAAGAGTAAGTGTCTGTAGAATAGTATGTGACAGTCCATCCCAAACACAGGAGAGCTGTTAACTAACAGTCCTCAATTTCTATCTCTTAGGCTATTGACAGCTCTTAAAAATCTACTGATTAATTGCTATAGAATTTCCTTGAAAATGAGGAAGCAAGTTTAATATGTATAATTCAAATTTATTTGGGGGGTATTTTCTCCCCATGAATTTCTTCGTGATTCTGAAAAGAAAAATATTCATCTATTTCCTTGGTGACAATATTAGAAGAAATCTAAACTAATTCTGGTACAAATAGCCCAAATCTTAGAGTGTCGTGTTTTTATCACCCACCACAAGTTTGAATATTAATGACATCTGTCACGGAGGAACCGCACATTTCCATCTACCCTGAGCTCCAAGAATTCTGACTGCACCTCTCAGTTCCTGACAAACATGACAAAGAGTTTGCTCTGAGCTGCTCGTATGTTCATATCCAATTTTTTTTTTTTTAACATTAGCCGTCAAAATGGCTTTTTTTCTAGGAGTATTAGGATAAGCTACTAAAATGAATAAAACTGTTTCTAGTACAATGTTGTTATGGTATTGTTACATAAAATTTTTGTGCTATATACATGAGATGAACATATGAAAACCAGATGAATTCTCTTTTAACATCATATATTTCAAAAGACAGCAATATGCAGATGATTGTAATTTGTTACTTTTTTTTAATAGGGTCTCTTTTCTTAAATTGCTGCTATTTGAAGCCATGTGGTAAGAGCTGAAATTGGGCTAGTTACTTGCCACATTTTATCTAGGGTTAGATAAACAAAGTGTTAAAGAATCTATTCTTAAATGTCTTTTGTTGACAGAGCTGATAGCATCAGTATTTAATTTATTAAAATAATAGCCTCCTTAATATCATTTGTAGTTAGCATTTTACATCTCCCATCACTTTGGGTCATTTCAATTTGCATAGATTTGAGTGATTGTTTAATTTTGAGAAATTAAGCTAACGCTTTTAACTTTCAACTCACATAAATCACCTTTATGACTAAATGTTGAAAAGGACAAATGTAATAAATGCTTGGAGAAAAGGCAGAATTATCTTCTGTTCTTGTAAATTGCTATATGACAAGGAAGCAGGAACTTTAAGAATAAAGAAATCACTGTTTCAGTTATTTCTAAAATACATACATATATAAATAATAAATAATTTTAAAGCTCATATTTAAAAAGACAAGTGTCTTTATATTTCATATTGTTAGCCAAAATTAGTGAATTAATAACATTCTAAAAGGATGCTAAAAGATTAATAATGTTAGCTATAATTTATTGAACATTTGCTAGAAGCCAAGATCTGTGCTAGGTCCTTGGTATGAATTAGTCTTAATCCTAACATAAATCATACAGATAGATGGATTTCACCCCAGTTAAATTATGGAAACTTAAAACTTGAAATATCAATAATTTATTCATGGTATGCAACAAAGCTGAATTCAAACACAAATCAACATTCTTAAAAGCCCATGTTTTTGACCATTGTATAATCTCCAATGATCTTAGAATTGTAACAGAAGAGTCACACCTATATCTTCCTCTTCCCCATATACTCCCCATCCACATCGACTTAGGAAAATAATTGCTGAGACTGAGAAAAATCAAAGCTTTTTAAAAATATGAGTACATTGGGTTTTTATTCAGAAATAAGAACAGAATTCTAGGGGCAATGTTTCAATATGCTGTACGTTCAGAAAGTGTTTTAAATCCCCAAGGTTATACTGACTTGTGATTTCTATTTTTGCTGAGATTTCTTTCTAGGGAAATTAAAGGTGCAAGTTACAGGGGTGAGGAGTAGAAGCTGATGGTGATGGTGATGTTGATGCTCCCAGAAGGAATTGTCTGAAGTTACATAATTTGATCTAACATTGGAACCTAAGTATTGGTTGCTATTTTAATTCAACCAAAAACCAAAACAAGAAAAATAGATCTTTTATTTAACTCATTAAATTATTTGTAAGTTTTAGGAAGCAAACCATGATTTTAAGGTCTGTACAATGCTAAGATAAGTAGTAAAATAAAATTATATATGTGTCTTCAATTGCTCCTTATTTCTCAGAACAAAAATGAATGGCTATCATTTCCCTCAGTAAGTTTTGAGTGCAGTCTTATTTCAAAACAAAGGTGTATATTAGCAACTCCTCTAACTTTATTGTCAAAATTTCCTACTGAGTTTTTCCTTTTAGCTCATGATAAATAAAACATGAAAAGGTGAGTAGATGTTGAACACAGAGAGAGGAATTTGCAAATACAGATGCTTCTTTTTAATTTAATTTCTTATCAATTTGTTTACTTTATTCTTATTTAATTTCTAGTGAAATTCTAGAGGTAAAAAATGTGGTGAAAACGTCTTTTATATATCAAGTTTAACATAGTAGAATATATTTTGAGTAAGTACGTATAAATCATGATGGTACTTTTAAATGAGCAGAATGATGTGATTAGTGTTGAAATGCCTACCACCAGTCAGACAGGTTCTTGCCAAACAAATTGCAAACAGAGCCCAGTCAACATAAACACCTCTTCCCGGTTGTAGTGCTATGAATAAATTCAGTCTATGGTTATTATCAGTCAAAAGCATGGCTCCTTTGATTCAGACAAGTCTGTTGGCTTTGTTTTCAGCTGATGTTGTGGCTTCTGAAAGCCCTCCTGGCATTCCTTCCTCACCAATTTCACAACCCAGACAGTTGAAAAGATCAGTGTGTATCCCTGAGAAGTCCCCAGTTGTGTTCCTCAATAAAGCTTAAATCTAAAAGCTTATGGAGCCCCATGATGGGAAATAAGGGAGCCCAAAGCTGCAGCACTGAACCAATAAAAAAAAAAAAGTCCTTTCAAAAAACAACCCAGTGACTTCCAGAAATTCTCAGCTCCTCACTCCTCTGAGGTGTTAGCAGTGCCAGTTATCTGGTTACTTTCATTATTTATTGAAAAGCACCGTGGGGAGCAACACAGTGCTCCCTCCAGTGTTATTCAGTAGATAATGAATTAATGAACAGAGACGCACAGAGATTTGAGCTTCAGGAGGAAAGAAAAAGATATCTGTGTGGTAGAAAAGAGGCTGGGTGAAAAAAATAGAAAAAGTTCCTACTCAGTGCAGAAAAGGTGCTCTTGTCCCAATATCTTGCTTCCTTTGCTCATGTAACTGAAGTAATGCGGCAAAAAGAAAGCAAAATGTAAAATCCTAATGTCAAAAAGAACATATGTGTTAAGAGTAGACTCATATTTTGGATCTTCACATTAATGTACGTGTGTAGAAAGAAAGAAAACACTCCCCACAGTTTGAGTTCAAAATGGGTGACAATAAATGGCTCAGGAACATCTAGTCATTAATGTGACAGCCCGTATAACTGCTCGGTAAACAGAGGCCAATCCAGAGACTGAGGGCATTCAAAAAATCCAAATCTTCAGTCCAATTCTGGACTCTCCATGAGGTAGCACTGCTCTTCTCCTGTGAAGAGGTCTCCCATAGTCATTAGATCTTTTTCTTCAGGAGCTGTAAGAAGTTAAGAGTGCTGAATACTCTCTTTGCCAAACCTTTCTTGTGGTTTCCTTGGGCACAAGCAGATAAACAGAACTGTTACTAAGTAATCACATTTTTTGATATTTCTGTTGTGGATTAATGGATAAAACTTGTTCAGATGGGATTTAAAAACCAATCAATCTCTAGTGAAAAATATATCAGATTTCTAATGTATTGTCACTGTTATAATTTGTCTAAAAGTCTCTGTTTAAAAAGTGACTATTCAAAAAATTTACTAAATGGAATTCCGTTTTGAATATCTATTATGAAACAGAGTATGTGTTATCAATGTTCTCTTTATAGTCAAACATTCCCCTACAATTCTTTATCATACTGTTGTGAAAAGAGTCCATGTTCTGGAGGAAGGGAGACCAGCCTCCCTTGGCTCTGCTATGTATTCACTTTGTGATCTTGGGTCAGTCTGACTGTGACTCCTAATCTAAAAAAACAAAATGAGTAAACTGTTACAATATAATTAGCATTTTATTAGCCATAAACTATATAAATTAAGTGAAGTGCTTGCAATACCAGATGCAAAATGAGCACACAATGTTATCTAATATTATTTATTTTATAAGGCTTTAAAAATTCCTTCTTATTAGTTTGTAAGGTCACATAACTTGACGTTTGCAATACTTTTGCCTAGTACTTGTTTAAAGTTTATAAACTATTCTATTTCTTACTCCTTCATTCTTTTTAAAAATAATTTTATTTATTTATTTGGCTATGCTGTGTCTTTGTTGCTGCTCAGGCTTTTCTCTAGTTGCTGGCGAGTGGGGGCTACTCTCTAGTTGCAGTGTGTGGGTTTCTCACTGCGGGGGCTTCCCCCATTGTGGAGCATGGGCTCTAGGGCACGTGGGCTTCAGCAGTTGCCGCTTGTGAGTTCAGTAGTTACAGTCCATGGGCTCTAGAGCACGAGCTGAATAGCTGTGGCACATTGGCTTAGCTGAGCCGTGGCGTGTGGGGTCTTCCTGGACCAGGGATCGAACCCATGTCTCCTGCATTGGCAGGTGGATTCTCTATCACTGAGCCACTAAATTTATACAAATCTAGTTAGCAGAGTTTAGGAACAAGAGATTTAAGGGTGGTTAGTTTAAACGGCCTACATCACCCACCCCGTCTAATACCTAAAAGTCTATGTCTGGTGCTTGGCAATAAATCTCTTGTGCAAGCAAGTGAACAAACAAACAAAAAAATACAATTAAATTTCCTTGGATTACATAGAAAAATTGCTAGTTACTTCCAAATCTTTTTTAAAGGTTCACGATGCACTCAGTGTGAATGGTCCGCTTGAACACGCTCGGTGCTGCCTTGATATCATATTCATTCCAGTGTCTTTATGGATACCTCTGTGCTTTGAAATCTGTCAGGTACATAAATGGCATAGGTTTTGAGCATGCTGAACCCTCTGTCTTCCTTCATTAAAAAGCATATTTAGAATCCAGGAAAAAAAAAAGTGGAACAGCTTTGCTTTTCCCGATGATTCCCAGAGTCACTGGGCTCATTGGAATTCCGCAGCTAGTAAAGAAGGCGTGTCCACTTCACCCTTCAATCACAGGCCCAGAGCTATGAAAGAGCTCTCAAAATGTGCTAAAAAGGAGTATCCAGGCTTCGGCTCTTGCCCCATAAGGAGCCAAGGGAACACTTGTTCTATTATGTCATAATCATTCCAGTGGTATTTTTCCTCCTAGCCTTTAATTGTAAAATTTCCCATGGCTGAGAGAGCTCTGGCTGAGAGTCTGGTTTTTCAGATATTTTCTATGCAATTATTCTAACCAGTTTTACTGTGGCCTCTGGTAACCTGAGATAAAGCACTGATAAATTGTCTTGCATATACATGACTTTAATTCAGCTCCCTTTTATGCTGGAATGCAAAATTCTGCCTTAGTATTTATGAAGTGTCTTTCATGATATGACATAACTTTCAGTTTGCATGATTCACTCTATTTAAAATAAAAATTTCTTCACAAATGGTTATAGGTTTTGTCTCTTTGTAAGTATTCATTTTCAGAGTTTGGAAGCACTTACTATAGTTTCAATCATTTATTAATTAAAATGAAAATTGAAAAAACAAATTTAAGAATTTGAAAATCTTTTTGATATAGCTAGAAAAAAATAGTAAATACAGATAAGAAAAATAATTAAAATGCACACACCAAATGCTGCATACAGAAATTGTAAACACTTGGTAAATGTCATTTCAGATTATTTTTCATATAATGTAAAACATTACATTAAAGGCATAGGTTCTTAGATATAAAGGTTTCATATAAAGTGTAGGTTTTATATCTTATATAGATAGCTGAAGTTCTTATATTGGAATCTTTTGTCTTTGGCTTTTGTTTTCTGCTAGTCGCATTGCTGTGGTTGCTTTCAATGTAAGTGTTTAAATTCTTACTCGCAGATGTTTAAATCATCTTAAAGAATTGTCAAATATTTCCTCTATTTAAAAATGTGTCCCATTATGCTTACCATGCATATAATCAAAACTTCATAGCTCCATTTGCACAAATTTTTACAGTGAGGAAAATCAGAGGTGACTCAATACCTTGTGATTTACTTCAAGCTTATATATGATATACAAATCTTGGCTCATGAATATTTGTGGACTTTTGAAAGGAAACTGGCTATATTCTACACTTTTTGACAACTTTAAAACTCTACTCTGGTACAAAGATCACAAATGTCAGATTTGGTCTCTATTTTTCTAAAAGAAATTGAATCCACTTACAACATTCAAAAATTGGGAGACTTAAGAGAAATATGAATTTCTGGTTTCTCCTACAAAACTTCAAGTTTTCGCAGTGCTAGCCAGATGTGCTAGCCAGATGTGCAAGCTGCGACTGCCACATCTATAAGGACACATGCTCCTCACTTCACTACAATCTCTACTGCTCCCAAGTATAGACCCAGAGCAGCCTTTTATGATTGATAAATCATAAAATGGCCTCTGTATACATTTAAAGGAGTAACTTCAGATTTAACGCTTTTTCCTGTGTATCACCATCAACATCCTTCTTGAAGCAATCATCCTGATTTCCTTAGGTTTTCATATTTTGTTACACCCGGTTTAACAGACTGCTTAACTGTAACATGCTTATTATATCAGGCTTGCAAATGCATTTATAGCAAATCTGAAATACCCTGTAAAGATGCAGGAATATCCTTTTTTCCTAATTAAAAGCTAATGAACTGATACAGTGTGATTTTATCAAAATGGTATATATACCTGAAATATATTACTTTAGTGGTTGTATTAAATTATACTCCTCCTGTAGTTTAGAATAGTAAAATAATAGTGAATGTCTAGTTTTATATCATGTTCATTAATGTTCCATCAAATGCAAAAAGCAAGGACAAATCTCAGCTTTCACTCTGTACACTGCTTAACCTTGGAGCTGGTTTTGTGATAAAGAGCAGGGGCTAATGAGAAATGGCAGCTTTCCACTTGCATGAGGATCACACTGGCCATCAGGGCCCAACAATGCCTAAAATAAAGCCAGGCAGTGAAAAAGGTTGAACTGATTCCAGACAAAGTCTGGGGGAATTAATAATTCAGGAAACCCTAGAATGAGAAAAATATAATATGCAAGAAAGAACAATTTTTATGAAATATTGTAAGAAATAAAATGCTAGGTAAAATATTAAATTCTGGAAGTAGTAGTAACTTTGGGGTAAGAAGAGATAGGTTTAAATCCTGACATTTTAGATATTTGGCTATTTAATGGGTAGATTTTAGGCTCAGAAAATTAGTTAACCTCTCTGACTTGCGGGCTCCTCATCTTTATAGTGGCAACTGTATATACATAGGGAAAAATATTTGAGATGCACATATGTATTTGTGTATGTGTGTATTTAGGTATTTATACATATATACATATAGTAGTCATATAATAAATAGTATCAAGTAATGTAAGTTGGTGCAGCTACTAAGGAAAACTGTATGGAGTTTCCTTGAAAAATTTGAAATAGAACTTCTATATGATTCAGCAGTTTCACTTCTGAATATTTACCCAAAGAAAATAAAAACACTAATTTGAAAAGACATATACATCCTAATGTTTACTGCAGCATTATTTACAACAGCCAAAATATGGATGCATTTGAGTGTCTGCCAATAGACAAATGAATAAAGAAGATGTGGTATGCATATACAATGGAATAGTGCTAGGTATAAAAAATTTCTGCCATTTGTGACAACATGGATGGATCTAGAGGTACTATGCCAAATAAAATAAGCATCTCTCTCTGTCTAGAGAAAGAAATAGCACATGATCTCACTCATATGTGGAATCTAAAAATCAGAGCAAACAAAACAAATGAAAACAGATTCATGGATACAGAGAACAACTGGGTAGTTGCCAGAAGGGAAGGACTGAAGGGATGGCTGAAGTAGATGAAGGAGATTAAGAGATACAGCGTCTAGTTTTATAATAAACAAGTCACAGGAATGTGATATACAGCATACAATAATATTGTATTGACTTTGTATTTTGCATGGGGACAGATGGTTAGTATACTTATCATGGTAATCATTTTGTAAGGTATGCAAATATCAAATCACATGTAGTACACCCGAAACTAACATAATATTGTATGCCAATTATATTTCAATTAAAAAATAAGGGAAAGGTAGTGTTTTGTTTTACAATCTTTTCTATCACCAATTAACAGGAAGACTTGACATGTCACAGGTTCGTGAAACAGCATGTTCTACATGCCTAAAGTGAAGCGTGGTAGACATTGAGAGGAAGTGGAAAAAAACAGCAGAATTCAAAGATATGATACCATGGTGCCAGATCATCCTATATTTTATGAGAAATGTTTAGAAACAAGAAGTCGTAACAAACAATGGAAATATTTTAAATGTGATGTTATCAATAATTTAAAAGTTCACTGGCTAGACTGCTGAAGATAGTTTAGATTGTACCTGAAGATGAAACAGCATGCCACAGCAGAAAGCAAAGCAAGAAAGAGACTAAATCAATAGTAGCTGGACAAAGTGGGAAATGAGGACGATTTGAGGAATAGTCAGAAATTTTACCTACTGGACATAATGTTTAAGTGTAGGAAGACAAGGCATGGGAGAATTATGATCAGATTTTCAGCAGAGTCACAGGTTTTTTATTTCTGTGGGCTGAAGGGCTTTGTGGTTCCCTGAAATGGAACATAGAAGAGGAGGAGCAATGACTCAGCAACAGAACATTTTCCTTAATTATCTAACAAATTAGTAATCCCAGTCTGATGTCTTTACTTACTTTTTTTTTCCCTCTGAAATAATGTTCTTATGTATGTTACACTGGTCCAATAGAGCCAATTAATTTAGATCTGTAAGGGACTTGTGATATCGTATTCATGATTTACAGAAATCTCCATGAATGAGAGAGCCTCTGAGGAAAACTGAGTGATTTAAACTAAATACACTAATTTCACAGCTGATGACTTGAATAATATAACCAGACTCTGTATGATAGCCTCTTGTTCAACATTTCAAGGAGATCCCATAACTGAAATAAATTTTCTAGAGGCAAGTCGTCAATCTTTCAGTGTTGCTTGGCTCTAATCTGTGGAGGGAATCTGATCACCAGAAACACAAGATTGAAAATGATGCATGAAATAAAATGTCCAAAACATACTGAAGTTAAAGGGTTGATGAGGTTGGATGTGCATCCTTCTCCCCGATTTGTCTCCCTTTATAAAGAACCACTTTCAGAGAGAGGCTTTTTAGTGTTTCTTCCAGGATACTTAGACTGTCCCCCTAATCCATGCTCACATCCACCCAATGCAAAAGCAAAGGTGTTTGTTCTAACTCTGCTCATGGAATAAAAAAAAAAAAAATGTTCTATTTTACCCAATTTCTCTCTTGCTGCCTTCCAAACCACATGTTCCATGCATTTCTGGAGATAAGGGGCTTCTAGTGTAGCAAATGGTTATAAAGAAAATGTGAGATTAATAGAGGGAGGCAATGTAGCATGATGCAAAGCATGTTCAGTTCTGGGTTCAGATCTAGACTCTGAATCTCTGTGACTGATGCTGATCATGTAACAACCTTAGTTCTCTTACATGTAAAATGAAACTCAAATAACTCATAATAAATAGAATTAGTGAACTGGTGAAATTAAATACATGTCTTAAATTTAATGATACTGAAATGAAAATAATCTACTTGGAACATTTTTGAAAAGATTAGTATAACATAAATGCTCTCTAGGTCAGTCTTGAAACTTTATCAGAATGTTAATACTATTAAATTTTTTACTTAATTCCTGCCTTTTTATGTAAGATACTTTTATTAGTTTAGAACCTTTAAATACCACATTTGAATAATCATAGAGTTAGGAACTTAAAGGGAAATTGTTAAAGGAAGAATCAACAAGATTATTTAGGGCCCAAATAACTCCAAATCCGAAAGATCCAACAATTAAAATTATTTTTAACTTAAATTTTAATAATAATTAACTGCCCCTGATACATAAGTGATCCTGATGTATACTTTGTTAAGAAGTACTGATAAGTAGTGGAAAATTGTTTAAAAGTTGGAGAGTTATCAATTCAAGTTTAATAATCTCTATTACATACCATCTATAGAAAACTGCCTTAAATCTATGTGTATTTGTGTGCACTCATGTCTGTACTGGGAGGGGAAGGGATTCTCTTCTTCCCTGAAAATATGAATGCATTTTCTATTTCCACTTGAAAAGCTCCAAAGTTTAACAACATACTAATATTTTATATATTTGAAACATTTCCTGCTGCTATGATAAATTATGTTTTAAAAATTATTATTTTGATGACATTATCTTCTGTTTTCAGTGTTGCCATTCAGTAAATAGATATCAAGGACAGAAAAAATAACATGAGAAAATAATAAGTTAAAAAGTAATAAAATCACAAGAAAATTGGAAAAATTGATATAAATAAATTCCCAGGACCAGGTGGAATTTCTCCAACTGTTTTGGAAGAACTCAAGAGTATAAAATTGTTAGCCAAAGTGTATTAACTCTTGGAACAAAAGCTGGAGTGTCAGGATATAAAAAGCCTGCCAGTGCACCAGACATTGAGAAGACACTCTTCAACCATGTTCTGAGAGTTAATTCTTTCATTCCTAAGCTGGTGGGATACATAAAAATGAGTGGATTATAGCTCTTTTTATATTTTGAAAAAGGAAATTTAGTTTTATAAGCAAAAATTAGCTTTACTAAGCTTTTTTTTAAAAGAATTAATTTATCAAGAATTTAAAAAAGTATTATTGACATTGCTCTTCTACCAAAGATTATGAAATATTTTTGTTTTGTGTGATTCTATCATGTGTACTCCTTAGAGACAGGAGTTTAAAAAGAGCCATACATCTAGATGCATGTGTGTGTGCTAAGTCACTTCAGTTGTGTCTGACTCTTTGTGACCCTGTGGATTGTGGCCCACCAGGCTCCTCTGTCCATGGGATTCTCCAGGCAAGAATACTCATGGCAAGATTGGGTTGCCATGACCTCCTCCAGGGGATCTTCCTCACCCAGGGATCAATCTCATGTCTCTTACATCTCCTGCATTGGCAGGCTAGTTCTTTACCTTTTGCACCACCTGGGAAGCCCCTATATCTAGATGTCAAAGTGTCAATGGCAATGCTTCACCATAAGCCATGTTCTCTTGTTGTGGGCTAAGCTGCTTCATTTGTGTTGGGCTCTTTGATCCTATGGAGTGTAACCCTCCTGGCTCCTCTATCCATGCAATTTCCCAGGCAAGAATACTGGAGTGGGTTGCCATTTACTTCTCCAGGGGATCTTCCTGACCCAGGGATCAAACCAGTGTCTCCTGTGTCTCCTGCATCTCCTGCATTGGCAGGCAAGTTCTTAGCACTAGGCCACTAAGACAAGAAAGGAAGCCCCTTTTCTTATAGTTTTAGATATTAATAGAAAAACAGAGTACAAATAGTAAGTTTGCAAGTATAAAATATTTTTAAATTATTGGAGGTTAGATGACACATTTAAGATCATAAAAGTCATTGTCAGCTGTATTTAACTATACAAACACACACCTATACCTACACACACACTCAAACAAACTGCAGAAAAGCAGAACTAAAAGCTCACACTAAAATAAGTACTTTTTATTCCAATAAAACTACACTGGGTGGCAAGCTTGATCATTATCCTATGTGCTATTGAATGCTAAAAATATAGACTCAAAAACATTGAAATTAGTTCACAAATTAGCCAGCTTTTGCATAAAATTGGGAATGCTTGAAAATTCTTAAACTTTATAAAATTCCTGTTCTAGATGGATTACTGCTTAGAAACAGAATACCATAAACTAATTTGTATATACTGTGGTTTTCTGATGCATTTGTCTAATAGCTAATTTTACCACCTCATTACAAGTAGGTAGAAAGGGAAATCAGTCTTAAGGTCTGAGATAACATGGAGTATTTAAACATTAGCATATTCAAATAATCATTATTTAATGTATTGGTCACTGAAGATAGAAAACAATATCTCTGGTTCTCAAGGGTCAAGCAGACATTAAGTTGGACAAATACTCAGTTGTATGTAACATCGTTGCCTTATTTATAGCTTCAGCAATGACCATGGCCTTGAGATGCTAAATGTGAAAATCCAAAGTTGCCTTTACCTAGTATTGCTTAAAAGATGAGTGCTCTGAGACACTTGCAATCGGGGTCCACTCTAGGGAAAGTCCTGGGTCTAATTCTATCTAAAACATACCCAATTCTTAATTCTGTACCTTGATTTCTCTTAATTCTGAAGGGAAAAAGCTAACAAAGAGGGAGAGAAGTGAATTTTGTTAAGAGAATGACATGTAAGAGCTATCTCCTCTTCTGAACAAAATTTTCTTTGTAGTTTCAAGGAAGGAAACATCTTTCATGGGAAAGGGAGAATGAACACACACAATTGTTTTTTGATAAACTTGAGATGGGGACCAGCAGTGAAATATAGCTGGACTGAACAAAATGGTTTTGCCAGGGGATAAGAAAATGATAAGGGAAGACACATAGGGAGTGAAGCTTATTCATTTATCTGAATTTTCCTGAGAGAAGCTAAATTTCAGCAAGTTGTTTTGTTTTCAAAACATCTGCCCAATTTTGTTCTTCTATGTTTCTTACAAGTTAGCACTGCTTCTGGGTTTGCATATATGAAACTGATTATTTGTCACAGTAGGGGTGGGTACATTTAAATTTCTTCCAGGCTATGGAAAAAAAAAAGAATGAGCTGATTTATGATGGTACAAAGAGGGGTCAAAGAGATCCAAATATTAGAGAGAATCATTTCCAAACATATAGTGATTTCTATTTCTTAAATAGCAGGGTAACACTTATTTTAATGCTGTTTAAATGCATCAAGATTCTTCCATACTACTCTGTGTACACATATTTATGAGAATGTCTACATTCTGTGCATAATGCATAGAATTTTGAGCAAATCATGTTTCATTTTTTACATAGTTACCTATAAAAATATATATTCATTAATAACCTGGCATTTAATTAATGTAAAATATCCATCTGATTAAATCTCAATTAGATGCCTGTTTAAAACTGTGACATTTCATGTGTTATTAGACAACCTGACTGCCCACACAGATGGTATGCAATAAAAACATTAGCCAAATATTTTACTGTGACTGGTTGAACAAACTAAAGCACATCCATCTTAATAAAATATATTATAGACCAGGCCTCTGAAGTACAGCCAACAATGAAATTATTACCATAACAGATTGGTGTTCACTCTAACATATGCTGCCAATCGAACGTATTTTGCTTTTGTGTGTGTAAACAAGCAGATGCAGATGTGTAATATTCTGTCTTGGATCTTGAGCACATTTTACTTAGTATTAAGTAATAAACACCGAAGCAGATGGTTATGGAACTACAAATTTCAGTATATCTGATGACCACTTGGGATATTCATCAGAAGTATGCTATTAAAATTATTAATCATAATATTGTTATTCATCAGTAGAAATATATCTATTTACTTTATCATCACTAGTTAGACAATGGGAAAAATGTAATTAAAACAAATGTATAATTCTTACTAATAGTTATAATAAACATTCTCTATTGGAATGCATGAGGTATTATTCTAAGAGTTTCACCTAGACTGTGTAATTAAATTATCAAGCTGAAGAAATATTAATATTATATTCCTCTTTTACTGAGAAAGATAAAGTGTAAAGAGAGTATAAAGTCAGTTGGTTATGCTGGTGGAGTTCAGATCCAGGTGGTCTGACTTCAAAATTCATAAACATTCTGCTGTGTTTTCTCTTTGAAAACATTTACTCCAAGACATGACATCAGAGTTTCACTGAACAGAGAATTACTTTATAGAATCGACTGTAAGGTCAGGAAGTAAAGGGACAGTTTCCATTGATTTCTGTAATCCAGATACCTAATATAGTGCTTAAAGCAGACATTCAATATGTTTAAATGATTGATGAAGCAAATGATCTATTGGTTGCTGAGTAGCTGATATACATGATATCCTGAGAAATACTGAATTTCTATTTATTTATTTTTATTAAGACATTATTTTTTTGGAGTAGTTTAAGGTTCACAGTAAAATTTGAGAGAAAGTACAGAGACTTCCCATAAAGAATTTTCTAGCATTAGTTCAGTTCAGTCACTCAGTTGTGTCTGACTCTTTGTGACCCCACGCACTGCAGCACGCCAGGCCTCCCTGTCCATCACCAACACCCAGAGTTTACTCAAACTCACGTCCATTGAATCAATGATGCCACCCAACACCCAACCATCTCATCCTCTGTAATCCCCTTCTCCTCCTGTCTTCAGTCTTTCCCAGCGTCACGCTCTTTTCAAATAAGTAAGTTATTTGCATCAGGTGACCAAAGTATTGGAGTTTCAACTTCAGCATCAGTCCTTCCAATGAGTATTCAGGACTGATTTCCTTTAGGATGAACTGGTTGAATCTCCTTGCAGTCCAAGGGACTCTCTAGAGTCTTCTCCAACACCACAGTTCAAAAGCATCAATTCTTTGGTGTTCAGCTTTCTTTATAGTCCAACTCTCACATCTGTACATGACTACTGGAAAAACCATAGCTTTGATTAGATAGATCTTTGTTGGCATATAATGTTTCTGCTTTTTAATATAGTGTCTATGTTGGTCATAACTTTCCTTCCAAGGAGCAAGCATTTTAAAATTTCATGGCTGTGGTTGCCATCTGCAGTTGTTTTGGAGCCCTCCCCAAATAAACCCTGTCACTGTTTCCACTGTTTTCTCATCTATTTGCCATGAAATGATGGGACCAGATGCCATGATCTTAGCTTTCTGAATGTTGAGTTTTAAGCCAACTTTTTCACTCTCCTCTTTCACTTTCATCAAGAGGCTCTTTAGTTCTTCTCTTTCTGCCTTAAGGGTGGTGTCATCTGCATATCTGAGGTTATTGATATTTCTCTCAGCATTCTTGATCCCAGCTTGTGCTTCATCCAGCGCAGCATTTCTCATGATGTACTCTGCATATAAGTGAAATAAGCAGAGTGACAATATACAGCCTTGACGTACTCCTTTTCCTATTTGGAACCAGTCTGTTGTTCCATGTCCGGTTCTAACTGTTGCTTCTTGACCTGCATACAGATTTCTCAAAATGCAGATCAAGTGGTCTGGTATTCCCATCTCTACTAATTTTCCAGAGTTTGTTGTGGTCCACACAGTCAAAACTTTGGCATAGTCAATAAAGCAGAAATAAATGTTTTTCTGGAAGTCTTTTGTTTTTTTGATGAGCCAACAGATGTTGTCAATTTGATCTCTGGTTCTTCTTCCTTTTCTACTATAGACTCCTCTATTATCAACCTCTTCCCTTCCAGAGTGGTATTACTACATTTATTACCCCAGATGTACCTACACTGACACATCATACTTTCCCAAAGTACACAGTTTACATTGGGCTCGTTCTTGGTGTCATAAAAACTGACTTTTAAAGACATATTTGTTGATCATATCCTCATATAAATATTTTGGTTAGCTGGATTGAGACTGAGAAGACTTCTCAGAATTACACATATAAAATGTATATACCTACACATAACATTTATGTACATACATACATATACAGATATAGATATACAAATATTTTTGCTTAGAGGGATTTTAGACTTTGTTGCGATAGCTGTCCCCTCTTTTTTTTTTTTTTCAGTAATGGATATTCTTGTTTCTTTCTCTTCCATGAAAGGAAAAACTGTTTTAGAACATAATTTTATAGCCTGACTACTTCTTGGTGAATGAGTGAAGGCAGTAATTCCTGACTTACCTCCTTCTTTGTGACAGGAATCTCTTTCAGCTATTAGCTGGCATGATAGTATTTGTTTTCCCCTTTTTTCCTAATTATGCATCTCTATTTACCTTTTTTTGGATACCAAAGGTGTTTTGGTTGACATTCATGTAATCATTGTCTTGACAGTTAAAAAAAAAAAAAATCACTTGATACAGTAGGAGAGCATACACTAAATAACACTCCCATGTTATTTTAAATATTTGAAATTATCACAAATCTTAAGGTTCATTTTCACATTATTTGCACATATTTTTAATTAGTGGAAATATCAGGCACCACCTGTCTGTATTTTTCAAAGCAACCACTCATGTAGTTCACAGAAACACATTATTCACTATGGCATCTAAATTTCCTAATTCCTTGTTCATCATTCAGTAAGCTGTTAAGTCTAATATTTCCCTCATAAGCAGAAGCATTTCTTTGATAAATATAATCTTTCTGATTTCATTTTCCTCCAATTCTCTTCTAATTCATATTCTATATCATTTCAGATTGACTTGGTTTATGAAATGTCTCATTCAGTAACTCTCCTCTTTCAAATCCTTGTTATTCTCTTTGCTTATCAGGATTAAACCTCAATTTACTTTGAAAGAGAAAAAATAAACATCAAAGGTTCATTCTCTTTTCCGCTACTCTTTTTCCTGATGAGTTGTTATATCTGTTCACTCTGGCAGTAATGTTCTTCTCTATTTAGAATTTGTCTCTGAGACAAAAAGACCAGTTGAATGGACCTCAGGGTCACTAGTGATTTGGAGGTTTACCGGGGATAAAGTCAGAAGTGAAGCATCATTCCAAAAGAAAAATCAAGAGTATATTTCTGAAACGAAGACACAAGGCTTTATTCAAGAGAATAGCTGTGTTCAGAATCAGAAGACAGTTATACAGAGGTCTGGAGGAAAGGCAAACAGCAGAATAAATGGTGAAGTCATTGCATTGGAATTCTTAGAACATTGAAACAAGGGCAAAGTATGAATCCAATTGAGCAGAATGAGTCATTCATCCAAAAGAAATATATCATAAGATGGCTTTTTATATGGTGTCCACACACTGAGTTTTGGTGTGGATTGGTCAGGACAGCTATTTAAACCTTGAACTAGAGTGAGCTTGAATTTACTAAAAAATTTTTTATGAGACTTCTGTAATCATGCTCCATGGGAGACTGTAGCACATTTAAACACCCTTTAAAAATGAGATGTGAGCTCTCCTTGATGCTGGAACTGAACTGACGTCTATGGTAACATGAGGCAAGAACCACCCATATGGAGCTCTCTAGTTCTTTTTTATTTTTAATCTTGATTGTCAAGACAGGGTTGTCAAAATAGGATATCATAAAATCTGGGTTCAGAAAAGAACAGTGATGTGCAGGCTGAATATTCTTGAGGGTAACTATGAGCTCTGAAATTGGGATTGATAGTCTGAGACACTTGGAATGGATTGAGGTGACAGGGGCCCACATTGGAATGGGCTCCTCAGGAAATGGTTCTCTCTCAGCAGTATTCTGGTAGTTGGCTTGGACCCTAGAAGGTGACTGTGAGAGTTTTATAAAACAAGAGCTCCTGGCTGTCAGAAAGTTGTATAATCCTATTTAATATTTTAGGAAAAAGATTGCTGAAATTATAATTTCCATAGAGGTGAGCTGAAATTCATGGGTGGACTTTCACAAGTGGATTTAATCATGAGGAAAAGGTGACATAATTATCCTGCTGGGAGGGGACATGTCATATACTATGTTCTATCTGGGTTTTAGTTTAAAATGAAGTGAAAGTCTCTCAGTCGTGTCCAACTCTTTGTGACCCAATGGACTATATAGTCCATGGAGTTCTCCAGGCCAGAATACTGGAGTGGGTAAGCCTATCCCTTCTCCAGGGGATCTTCCCAACCCAGGAATCAAACTGGGGTGTTCTGCATGAGAGGCAGGTTCTTTACCAGCTGAGCTGTCGGGGAAGCCTGGGCTTTAGTTTAGAAAAGCAGATATTGGAATCAATAATTTCTAAAGGAATTTGAACAAGACTATTAATTGAGAAACATGTCTAAAAATACTACAAAAATTTCACTGATATTTTAAATAGTATATTCTTAACTATGTTTTTAAAATATCTTTGTTAATTTTAGAAATGTAAAATAGATATATTGAACTTACATTCAATAATTTATAAAATTACTAAAATTTCTAATAAAATCTATCATCCCTTTGTGGTTTTCTATTTAGAAAATGACTTAATCTGTGAATGTGACAGTTTTGTTACTTCCTTTCCAAACTTTATACCTTTACTTTTACTAAGCTATTACTTGGCTAGGTCCACCAGTGCACGTTTGATAAAATGTATGTCAATTCAGTTCAGTCACTCAGTTGTGTCCTACTCTTTGTGACCCCATGGACTACAGCATTCCAGGCTTCCCCGTCCATCACCAACTGCTGGAGCTTGCTCAAATTCATGCCCATCAAGTCAATGATGCCATTGAACCATTTCATCCTCTGTCATCCCCTTCTCCTCCTGCCTTCAATCTTTCCCAGCATCAGGGTCTTTTCTAATGAGTCAGTTCTTTGCATCAGGTAGGCAAATTATTGGACTTCACCTCAGCATCAGTCCTTCCAATGAATATTCAAGACTGATTTCCTTTAGGATTGACTAGTTTGATCTCCTTGCATTCTGAGGGACTCTCAAGAGTCTTCTCCAACACAACAGTTCAAAAGCATTAAAATGTACATCAGATATTGACTTTTTCATAATTTTAAAGAAAAACTTATGATATTGTTTATTAAAGGTAGTAACTCTTGTAGGTTTTGGTAGCTACATTTTATCAGACTAAGAATGTCACCTTTTATTACCATTTCCTAAGTTTTCACTTGTCTACTTATTTTTAAGAATAAATGGTAAAATTTATCAAACATGTTTTCTAATTTTATCAAAATAATGTGAAAACATTCTCAAGGTTCTCATGTAATCAGTAACAAACTTTTTAATGGTTTCATTGTTTTCTGAAAGTAATCCTAGATTGAGGTGACTAATATGTATTAAAAGTTTTCCATTTCTCTTAACTAGTGAAACTATTTAATAATTTTGTTTGCTTTTTCAATCAAGATTATTTTTAAACCAGAAAAACTGAGATGGAGTTCCTATTTCTCTTTCTTATCTGGAAGAGTTTGTGTAAGATCAGAATATCTCTTTTCTGCTATTTTGCTAGAATTCACCTTCAAAGCAACTTCAGTTGATATTCTTAACTATTTAGTTAATTAATGCTTCTGTGATTATTTATTATTTACAATTCTTTGTAAGATTTTTATGTGTTTTTAAATGTATTGGCACTTCCCTGGTGGCTGAGTGGTAAAGAATCTGCCTGTAAATGCAGGAACACAGGTTCGATCCCTGTGTCAGGAAGATCCCCTAAGAAAGAAATGGTAACCCACTCTGGTATTCTTTCCTGGGAAATCCTATGGACAGAGAAACCTGGGAGGCTAGAGTCAAAAGGGTCGCAAAAGAGTTAGACACAACTTAGTGACTAAATAACAACAAATGTATTAAAACAAAGACTTACATATTATCCACTATATAGTTTTCATCTTTGATTCAATTGTTCACCAGAAACACCAGATATTGGACTTTATTACTAATCTTTAAGGGAAAAAAAGTGTATATTTTGATCATCTCAGTTATAACATTTTTTAGCCATTAATTTCTGCTCCATTAGTTAATGTTTCCACTTAAAGCCACTCAGCCTTTCTTAAAGCATGTAATGGTTCAACTTTTTCCTTATTTCTTTATTTGTATACTCAAAGAATTGATTATCAGGATTTTTCTTTTCTTATGTGAGGATGAAAGGAGATAGAATGTGAAAGTGTTAGTCACTCAGTCACATCTGACTCTTTGCTACCCCATGGACTGCATGCAGCCTGCCAGGTTCTTCTGTCCATGGAAATCTCTAGGCAAGAATGTAGGAGTAGGTTATCATTCCTTTCTCCAGGGGATCTTCCAGACACAGGAATCAAACCCTAGTCTTCTGCATAGCAGGCAGATTCTTTAAGGCTTCAGGGAAGCCTTGCAAGCAGAATTTTTACTTTTGAAGAAATATTGATATATAATGTTTCAGTGTTTCTCCAACTCAAAATATTTAACACATGAGCTATTCAAATATTTTTGCTTAAATTTCCAAAACTACACTTCTCTGTGTTTGTATTTCTATTATTGATATTAAATTTAGTGTCACTGTGGTCAGAGAATAGTGTGTATGACATATTTTAAAAATATGTTGAGATTTTCTTTACGATTTATTTTTTCATTTATTTTGGAAACCATTAGGATCAACGGAGCCAGATGTTTTAAAACAACTTGAGAATATATGCTTAATACATGTGTGTACTGGGTCATCAATCAGCTTTTGTTGAAGGGAGTTGCATTAAGTCTTTCACACTCCAGTATTTTAAGATCAGAAGCTATAGCTTCTTGTATCATGAAGGTTTTTAAATGTTCCATGTGTTTTGGATAAGGTTATGTTGGTCTAATGCCTGGATGCATAATTTTAGCAGTTCACTTCAGTTGCTCAGTCCTGTCTGACTCTTTGTGACCCTACGAATCGCAGCACACCAGGCCTCCCTGCCCATCACCAATACCCAGAGTCTACCCAAACTCATGTCCATTGAGTCGGTGATGCCATCCAGCCATCTCATCCTCTGTTGTCCCCTTCTCCTCCTGCCCCCAATCCTTCCCAGCATCAGGGTCTTTTCCAATGAGGTGGCCAAAGTATTGGAGTTTCAGCTTCAACATCAGTCCTTCCAATGAACACCCAGGACTGTTCTCCTTTAGGATGGACTGGTTGGATCTCCTTGCAGTCCAAAGGATTCTCAAGAGTCTTCTCCAACACCACAGTTCAGAAGCATCAATTCTTCAGTGCTCAGCTTTCTTCACCATCCAACTCTCACATCCATACATGACCACTGGGAAAACCATAGCCTTGACTGGACAGACCTTTGTTGGCAAGTAACGGCTCTGCTTTTCAATATGCTATCTAGGTTGGTCATAACTTTCCTTCCAAGGAGTAAGCATCTTTTAATTTCATGGCTGCAGTCACCATCTGCAATGATTTTGGAGCCTCCAAAAATATAGTCTGCCACTGTTTCTATTGTTTCCCCATCTATTTGCCATGAAGTGATGGGACCGGATGCCATGGTCTTAGTTTTCTGAATGTTGAGCTTTAAGCCAACTTTTTCACTCTCCTCTTTCACTTTCATCAAGAGGCTTTTTAGTTCCTCTTCACTTTCTGCCATAAGGTTGGTGTTGTCTGCATATCTGAGGTTATTGATATTTCTCCTGGCATTCTTGATTCCAGCTTGTGCTTCTTCCAGCCCAGCATTTATCATGATGTACTCTGCATATAAGTTAAATAAGCAGTGTGACAATATACAGCCTTGACATACTCCTTTTTCTATTTGGAACCAGTCTATTGTTCCATGTCCACATCTAATAGTTGCTTCCTGACCTGAATACAGATTTCTCAAGAGACAGGTCAGGTGGTCTGGCATTCCCATCTCTTTCAGAATTTTCCACAGTTTATTGTGATCCACACAGTCAAATGCTTTGGCATAGTCAATAAAGCAGAAATAGATGTTTTTCTGGAAATCTCTCGGTTTTTCAATGATCCAGCAGATGTTGGCAATTTGATCCCTTGTTCCTCTGCCTTTTCTAAAACCAGCTTGAACATCTGGAAGTTCATGGTTCATGTATTGCTGAAGCCTGGCTTGGAGGATTTTGAGCAATGCTTTGCTAGCGTGTGATATGAGTGCAATTGTGCAGTAGTTCGAGCATCCTTTGGCATTGCCTTTCTTTGGGATTTGAATGAAAACTGACCTTTTCCAGTCCTGTGAGCACTGCTGAGTTTTCTAAATTTGCTGGCATATTGAGTGCAGGACTTTCACAGCATCTTCAGGATTTGAAATAGCCCAAGTGGAATATCATCATCTCCTCTAGCTTTGTTCATGGTGATGCTTTTTATGATGATGCTTTCTAAGGCCCAGTTGACTTCACATTCCAGAATATCTGGCTCTAGGAGACTGATCACACTATTATGATTATCTGGGTCATGAAGATTTTTTTGTATAGTTCTCCTGTGCATTCTTGCCACCTCTTCTTAATATCTTCTGCTTCTATTAGGTCCATACCATTTCTGTCCTTTATCGAGCCCATCTTTGCATGAAATGTTTCTTTGGTATATCTCATTTTCTTGAAGAGATCTCTAGTCTTTCCCATTCTATTGCTTTTCTCTACTTCTTTACATTGATCCCTGAGGAAGGCTTTCTTATCTCTCCTTGCTATTCTTTGGAACTCTGCATTCAAATGGGAATATCTTTCTTTTTCTCCTTTGTTTTTCACTTCTCTTCTTTTCACAGCTATTTGTAAGGCCTCCTCAGACAGCCCTTTTGCTTTTTTGCATTTCTTTTCCATGGGGATGGTCTTAATCCCTGTCTCCTCTACCATGTCACAAACCTCTGTTCATAGTTCATCAGGCACTCTGTCTATCAGATCTAAGTTCCTTAAGTCTATTTCTTACTTCCACTGTATAATCATAAGGGATTTGTTTTAGGTCATACCTGAATGGTCTAGTGGTTTTCCCACATGTAATATTGAAGTGCTTAATTCTATGATTCTGATTCTCAATAGGTTTATTTCTTTATGCTTAAAGAAGCAATAATTGATACAATTGAGTCAAGAACACTCAGAATGATGATAGATCTGTTGATTAGTTATTATACTTGTATGAATTTTGTAGCATATTTAGACCCTACATTTTATGAACACAATTTTATAGTTGTTGCATTGGCCGGTTTTATATGTGTGATGTAATTAGTAACAAATTCAGAAAAAGAAAAAATATGCATAAAATTCTATTTTATACTTTTTTTGAAAAATACATACATATTTAAAGTCTTTAACAAATACAGTGGATGTAAATGGGAGGATCAGAAGCTAATGAAAATATTTAAATTGAAAAAATAATAAAATGTGAAGAGTAACGCCACCAAACAGATAAACTAAGGTGTAGACTAAGGGTTAAGATTACCTCTGTGAACTGTGTATATAAGGATCAAGAGAAGAAGAGAAAGAATAAAATATGAGATTTTATATTTTATAAATATCAGAAAGGAACATTTTATTTAATTTAAAGAAAAGTGGTTTGTGTATGAACATTATTATAAAATGAAGTTAACTTTAGAAAGATGTCAAAACTTTTTAATATTTTTTCTTTGTGTTTAACAGTTCAAGCTTATACAAATAACTAAAAGAACTGGCTTTTAGATATCAAATGTAATTTGATAAATTGTTAATTATATTTTTGTGATATATTTTAATTTGAGATCATAAATAATATATTTAATATGAAAATTAGTGATATTCTTGACTATAAACACTTTACTTTTCTGAGGCTAGAGATTAAGGAGCTTGAATTATAGTTTGGTGTTTACACTATTATTTAATCTTGGTGTAAGTTTTATTAATGATATTACTAAGTACTTTTATGACTTTTGATATACCCTGATATATTTGATATTACTCTAAACGGCAGTCACTAGTTCTGAATGAAGTAAATGAGGACCCCAGTTAAATGAAGTCCATTCCCATATATCTCATTATATTTCATTACAACGCTTTTTTTCCTCAACTTCATCGGAATTATCACCATTGTGATCATAACTTTATTTTAATTGTGATGAACCTCTAAAGTCAAAGGCACATCTATCTTATACATTCTTTTTTTCAAAAGTTGAAATATGGTTGATTTACAATTCATCATTCGTTTTAGGTGTACAGCATTGTGTTTCAGTGTATTTGGGGGGGATTATATTCAATATATTGCAATAACCTATCTCATTTACTGTTACAAGTCTAGAGTTTAGCTGAAGCATAAACAACACTCTTTTGTTCTTAGACTTGGAAATTATTAGAGTCATGGTTACCTTTATTTAAAAGTATTGCAAACTTCTGCAAAAATACAAAAAGAGACAGCTTTCTTTCAAAATAAGTGCTAGAATATTTTGTTGTTTCACTAATTTAAATAAAACAAGGAAGCTAGCTAGCATCGTGTTTTAGGAAAAAACATACAGATTTCTGAAAGTTCATCTTAATTGCACCTAAAATTATCACCACATAGGTGATTGTTCAGAGACAAGAAAGCAAGTGATTCTTGAGTGAGCACTTTCAAAATAATTATTGTGAAATGTGTAGGTAAACTAAAGGATGGAGAGGCAAATTTCTTTTTATATCCACCAGTATTGGCACTGCTAAAACAGCTGGAGATGGTGGAAGAGACTTTCAAAGAACTACAATATGCTACCCACATTAAGAGGTATAAATGTGGCAATAAAATATATTGTTAACATCTCTCTGACTTCTTTCATGCTTTTATCTTTATAGCTTTTTTGTCCTTGCAATATTCTCTTCATAATACTTGTGTTGTAGTTACTGTCAATATTTTCTGCTCTGAAATTAATATCCATAATGTACCTTGAAAAGATTTTAGATATTACCTTGTGTATTTATCAATATGAATAATTACAGAGGTCCTATTTTCTTTCAATGTTGTGACTTAGTGAATATTTTCCTTAGTAATGTTAGTTATACATGTTTCTTCTTGGTAATTAAAAAAATCAGAAGTGCATTATAATATTTCATTTTGCTGTTCAGTCACTTAGTCGTGTCTGACCAGGTTTTCCTGTCCTTCATCATCTCTGAGAGTTTGCTCAAACTCATGTCCATTGAGTTGGTGATGCCATCCAACCCTCTCATCCTCTGTCACCCTCTTCCCCTCCTGCCCTCAGTCTTTCCCAGCATCAGGATCTTTTCCAGTGAGTCAGCTCTTCACATCAGGTGGCCAAAGTATTGGACTTCACCACAGCATCAGTCCTTACAATGAATATACATATACTGATATGGAAATGAATTACCTAAAATGGTTATCCTAAATGAAATGTTAAGGAACTCTCAAAAACTGTGGTGTTGGAGAAGACTCTTGTTAGTCCCTTAATATTTCATTTAGGATAACAATTTTAAATAATTCGTTTATATATCAATATGCATATACAATTTCAGATTTTAAATATAGTATATGAGAGTATATAACATATGTAAGATAGTTTTTCTTAAAGTAGTCTTTTTTTCTTTCTCTCTTTTTCTTCCTTTTTTCCCCTCCCACATCAAGTAACCCATGTTAATAATCTAGGCTGCATCCTATATATTTTCCTATTCATCAATACAATCATATTAAGACTTTTATTAAAACAGTGGACATAGGGGACAATATATGACAAAAATGAGTTAATTGTACATGGTGTTCTAGATCTTGTTTTCCTTATTCAAAACATATCAACCCTTGTATAACTCAATTATTTTTCACATAGTCTCCTACTTTTTTCCAAAGATTTTTATTAATATTGAATTTATCTTTATACATTATATGAGAGGCAAACCCAGTAATTTCCCCAAAAGGAATAGTCAATTATGTCAACACTATTTATTGAGTCAGTTATGGTTGATGACTCAAAATGAAAGGAGTCCATGGGCAGGTTGCTAGTCTTCCTTGAAGGTATCAAGAAAAAGTCATACTGCTCCCCAGGCTTCTAGAATTTTCCCCAGGAGGAGCAAGGATCTAGCCCCTTCAGATTCATTCTTGTTGGGCAGTGCCAACTTTACTCACAAAGGATGATGATTTTATAGGCCAAACTCTTTCCAGAACCTCCAACATTTTAATTTTTGCCTTAGATTTTAATAGTAATGGAAAGTTCTCTGATCAGTTAAGTGTTGACCTAACAGGAGGAAAGTGTTATCTTTGTTCTGGAGAGGAATACAGATTAGAGAGGGAGGAATTGATAAAAATTCAAGCTTACTGTCATCTCACAGATTCTCACCCTGATTCCACTAATTAGAAAAAAAAAAGACAGAAAAAACTACAGGTTAAAATCAAGTAATATTTTTTAAATGGTAGAATTTTATCAAAATCTTGCCATGTGCCTCTTCCCTCTTTGGAGACAGTATAAATAAGGTGATGTTATTTCAAAGAATATATTCAAATATGTATACAGACAGATGTAATAAAGATTTATGCCCCTCTATATATACACGCACACATATGCTGCTTCCCATCTAATTTTGGTCGTATCAGTTACCATGCCCCTTGCCGCTGTCAGTCTCAGTGTACTGATGGAATGTAACAAAAAATCTGTGCTTAGGTTTGAAATGATTGCATCATAAACACAGTTGTATGTTCTGTAGAAATAAACCTTTCTTTATTGATTGCTTCAGATGTTCTCTACTGCAAGTTACCAGAAACATTTTTACAGGGCATCTGCATCAAAATTCATGTGCAGCTAGCCTGCCTAGTCAAGCATTGTATTCTTTACTTTATGTTCAAGACAGTTGAATGATTCTACTAAGTTTGAGTGGCACTCAGCCACATGTATATTACAGTGCAAGGGGAACTTGGAAGAATCACTGAAGCTAACCATACATTACATGCATGGTGCACACCAGATGTCTCTTCTTACACTGTATGGTTTCATAAGCTACACTGACATTGTCATTACGTTCAGAAATTTCATTCTGCTAACTTCCATCTTGAAAATAGATGACTCTGAGGGTTGCTGCTTTAACAAATAGAATTTGCATACAAAGAGAGTTCTGTCAGCAACACTTGTAAATAATTATGTCATTCCATTTATTCACATTAAGTAATAAAAGAGTCCATTCAGAAATAAGAAATCATACCAAGCCAGAACATGAAAAAATTCTAAAAATTCCATCACTGAGCTTTCTTTCCTACAGTATTCTGAAACAACCACTTGCCTACCTCTCATTTATTCACTTTTGGAGTCATTTGTCTTTTATGATGTGTACTAACATATATGGCTGAGTCTGTAGAATGCCACAAATTGGATAATACTGAAGCATTCTCCTTGTTAAAGTTTGTGTGGCTTAGTTATAGAGTTCAATTTGTCTTTGTGGTATAAACCGGGAAATGCTGAGCTTCCCTTAGTTATGCCATTGATGACTTTCTGACATGTGGACACGCAAGCCTAAGCTTGCCCAAGTAATACTGCAGAGAGCTGCAGCACTGAGAAATGCATATGTGCTTGGGGCATTGCTTTTCCAGTATAGATGCTACGTATATTTCCACTGCTGACATTTCACAATAATCAAGAATTCACCTATGATTAAAACTATAGTTTTTTTTTTCAATAAATAGCATTGTATAGAAGGGTTGGGTGCTGGGATAATCAGAGTCCAGCGTATTTTTCTCATTTACTTATATGTTTCTGAATAAATTCAGCTTTGACTGAAATTACTTAATAGTTTCTATATTTATTACTGATGCTCTGATAATGTTTTGTTAAATAAATTTTTCATTTAACTATGTTTTGCTCTAACTGAGTTACTGCTAATACCTTTTATTCACTTATGCTCTTCTGTTAATTATTTTGAAAGTAAGCATCCTAGAGGATTGTTTCTATTATTAGCCATCAACATTTATCTTCTTCCCTTCAACATGTATTTCTTTGGCATTGTGGGATATTAGAATGATGATTTTTCTTGATGAACAGATTTATGGTTGATTCCCTTAGAAAGTAGATATGTTTGTTTGGTTTTTCTTATTAAGTAAGCTTTGGTAAATTGTCCTCTAAATTTTTATAGATAATAATTTTCTATGATATGATGTTGGTCTCAATCTCTCTGTTTCATTTCTGTATTATTTTACTTTAGTTCATCCTTCCTATCATTTAGAAATCAAAAGTATTTAAAATGTTTAAAACAGGATTGATTAATGCATTTATCACTTACTTCATTTTTAATTTTGAATATCTTTTGAGAATGCTAACACAGAAAACCTCTTGTTTTCTATCAGAATTTATATTATAGCCTTTCAACTTTGCTATCAAATAATAGTATTATATAAAAAAGGGTATGTTTAAAACTTTAGGAATTAACAGAATTCTAAATCCTCTATAGATGGTTAAATTGGTATTATATTCATATGATAAAGTATAATTTATTAAAATTTTTCTGACCAGTATTTAATGTTTTCCCATGTTAATAATAAGACTATAATGTAAAGTTTCTAATATTATAACATTAAAAGATGAGATAATGATGTAACATTATTTTAGTCTCTGATTTTCCTTTGGAATTTGAGTAAAAAGTTCTTTCCCTGTGACAAGTCCATGATGACTTGAACCACTCTTCAGTAATGAAAAGTCATACTATATTTCAAGTCAGAACACAAATAATTAGTTAAATAATCAAAATATCTACTTTAGTAATTTAAAGTTTCCTCTTGATTTAGAGTGGAGGCCTCTCTCATCCCTCCAGGTGGAATTTTTGAATGCCACATAGCCTATGACAATTATAGTTAGTAGAAGGACATGATTGATTTTTTCTTCTTTTTTTTTAATATTTTTTTCCCTCCCTTTTATTGTTTTTGTCATACAATGCCATGATATCACCATGGGTTTACATATGCTGCCCCTCCAGAAACCCCTCCCTCCCCCCTCCCTCCTCCCTCCATCGCCAGCCCAGGATTGATTCTCGGGGCTGGTGCATCGAGATTTTCCGGGGGGGAGGGAGGACATGATTGATTTTTAAGGCTTTCTAATCTAGTATTTAGACTTGTAACTGCTTAAATATGGAAAGTGTGTGGGGGAAGGAGTGTGGAAGCAGGATCGTTCTTCCTGATGAATGTGTCAAAGTGATTGACATTAGTGGCCTTTGAACTTAGCAGATGCTGAAAAATGACATTTTAGGTGCTGTTCTGTTCTGTAAATTTCGCACAGTCATGTTCCACTCTTTGCAACCCCATGAACCGCAGCATGTCAGGCCTCCCAATCCATCACCAACTCCCGGAGTCCACCTAAACCCATGTCCATTGAGTCAGTGATTCTATCCAGCCATCTCACCCTCTGTCATCCTCTTCTCCTCCTGCCCTCAGTCTTTCCCAGCATCAGGGATTTTTCCAATGAGTCAGCTCTTCGCATGAGGTGGCCAAAGTATTGGAGTTTCAGCTTCAACATCAGTCCTTCCAATGAACACCCAGGACTGATTTCCTTTAGGATGGATTGGTTGGATCTCCTTGCAGTTCAAGGGACTCTCAAGAGTCTTCTCCAACACTGCAGTTCAAAAGTATCAATTCTTCGGCGCTCAGACCTCTTTTTTTTTTTTTTT
>ML664176.1:8657440-8698881 GCA_007570785.1 Antilocapra americana | reverse complement strand
ATCAATTCTTCGGCGCTCAGACCTCTTTTTTTTTTTTTTTTTTAAATTTTCTTTACTTTAATTGTGTTGGTTTTGCCATACAATCACATGAAAGCACCATGGGTTTACATATGCTCCCCCTCCAGAACCCCCCTCCCTCCTCCCTCCCGATTCCCTCCCCCTGGGGCATCTCGGTGCACCAGCCCTGAGCATCAACCCTGGGCTGGCGATTGATTTCACATATGATAACTAACATGTTTCAATGCCATTCTCTCATATCATCCCACCCTTGCCCTCTTCCACAGAGTCCACGAGTCTGTTCTATACATCTGCGTTCCTTTTGCTGTCTCGCATGCAGGGTTCTCGTTACCATCTTTCTAAATTCCATATATATGTGTTAGTATACTGTATTGTTGTTTTTCCTTCTGGCTTACTTCACTCTGGATAATAGGCTCCAGTTCCATCCACCTGAGTAGAACTGATTCAAATGAATTTTTTTTTTAATGCTGAGTAATATTCCATTGTGTATATGTACCACAGCTTTCTTATCCACTCATCAGTTGATGGGCATCTAGGTTGCTTCCATGTCCTGGCTATTGTAAACAATGTGGCGATGAACATTGGGGTACACGTGTTTCTTTCAATTCTGGTTTCCTCGGTGTGTATGCCCAGCAGTGGGATTGCTGGGTCATATGGCAGGTCTATTTGCAGTTTTTTAAGGAATCTCCACACTGTTTTCCATAGTGGCTGTACTAGTTTGCATTCCCATCAACAGTGTAAGAGAGTTCCCTTTTCTCCACATCCTCTCCAGCATTTATTGCTTGTAGATTTTTGGATGGCAGCCATTCTGACTAGTGTAAAGTGGTACCTCATTGTGGTTTTGATTTGCATTTCTCTGATAATGAGTGATGTTGAGCATCTTTTCATGTGTTTGTTAGCCATTTCTATGTCTTCTTTGGAGAAATGTCTGTTAAGTTCTTTGGCCCCCTTTTTGATTGGGTCGTTTATTTTTCTAGAATGGAGCTGCAGGAGTTGTTTGTATATTTTTGAGATTAATTGTTTATCTGTTGCTTCATTGGCTATTATTTTCTCCCATTCTGAAGGCTGTCTTTTCACCTTGCTTATAGTTTCCTTTGTTGTGCAGAAGCTTTTAATTTTAATTAGGTTCCATTTGTTTATTCGTGCTTTTATTTCCGATATTCTGGGAGGTGGGTCATAGAGGATCCCGCTTTGGTTTATGTCAGAGAGTGTTTTGTCTATGTTATCCTCTAGGAGTTTTATAGTTTCTGGTCTTATGATTAGATCTTTGATCCATTTTGAGTTTATTTTTGTGTACGTTGTTAGAAAGTGTTCTAGTTTCATTCTTTTACAAGTGGCTGTCCAGTTTTCCCAGCACCACCTGTTAAAGAGATTGTCTTTTCTCCATTGTATATTCTTGCCTCCTTTGTCAAAGATAAGGCCTCTTTATAGTCCAACTCTCACATCGATATGTGACTACTGGCAGTATTACTAAAATACAATTATATTAAGATGATTCTCTCATATTTTCTTATAGATATTTATTTTATTGTTATATCCTATCATAGTATAATGGGTAAAATTTCCTGTACTAATGTAGTTTTATGTCCCTAACTTGAATGAAATATTTCTTATTTCCTATTCATATTTTTTATATTTATTGAGGTCTATTATTTTCAGAAAGCATCTTCTTCTATTATTATTTATTATTATTTTTTATGAGAAGAGATTTATCTTTTTATTAAAATCATATTTCCATATTTTTGCCAATCATTAGTCTGGCCTTCATCTAAAATGGTGTAGCTCTGCAAACACTGCAACCTATTTTCTGAATAGATTGATTTCCTAAGGAAAAGGGCTTCCCACGTGGCACAGTGGTAAAGAATCTGCCTTCCAGTGCAGGAGATATGGGTTTAGTTCCTGGGTTGGGAAGATCCCCTGGAGAAGGAAATAGCAACTCACTCCAGTATATTTGCCTGGGAAATCCCATTGACAGAGGATCCTGGAGGACTTCAGTCCATGGGATCACAAGAGTCAAGCACCACTTAGCAACTAAGTAATAACAAAGAATTAAAGACACTGTTAAGAAGTCTTGTCCTGGGTTCCAGATGCTGGTTTACACAAACTCAGGCCCAGGATAGAGGGCCACTCATCCATTTCCTGGATGATACAGATCTTCCATATCTAATCTAACTAACAAACATTGATGCAGTGGGAAGGACTTCTTTTATAGCACGTGTAACTTACATGTGTATTTCTCTCCGTTACTATTGATTTTGGAGTTAGTGAAAATCTCTTCAGATCATAGAAAAGGACACCTGTTTTTCTGAATATACACATGTAGTTTTTCCAATGAGATTTGGGTATGGTCACAGAATAGTTTTGATTATTTTTTTTTCCTTTTGGAATTTATTTTTCCATTATCTCCTTATATTTTTATATGGATAGCATGAAACAATGGGGGTTTTATTTTAAATTGTTCATTGTTCATTCACTCAGACATGTCTGACTCTTTGCAACCACATGAACTGCAGCACGCCAGGCCTCCCTGTCCATCACCAACTCCCGGAGTCCACCCAAACCCATGTCTATCGAGTCAGTGATGCCATCCAGCCATCTCATCCTTTGTCGTTCCCTCCTCCTCCTGCCCCCAGTCCTTCCCAGCATCAGGGTCTTTTCCAATGAGTCAACTCTTTTCATTAGGTGACCAAAATTGTTCATAAGTTCATACTGTTTCTCAGTTATTCTATAGGAAGACAAGTTATTGCAGTCATTATATATTAATAGTACTTATAGAGGGAAAATAATCACAAAATATGATGCCAGAAATGAACAAGCTATATTTATTCATTAGGATGTTTCTGACTGCAAGTACAAGAAAACTCAAGTCAAGTTGCTAAACAACAACATAATTCACTGTTTCATATAACACATGGGGAAGACATGGTTTGTTGAGCTAGTGACTCTCAGCAAGAGTATCAAAGGTCCAGATTCTGTCAGTTGCTCTGTCTGCTGTCTGTGTTATACATTTCCTCAGCTTATTTCTTTGTCTGACTGTAGAAATTCTGTCACTTGCCATAGGATTCTAGGTTACCTAGTGTACCTCTGGCAGTAGGGAAAGTGAGAACACCTCTTCCTTATCCCTTCCCTTTTGTCTAATTATGCCAGGCTAGCTCACATGCCCTACTAGATCAATAACCAACGCTAATGGGAAATCTTTGCAATGATTCCAGGTGCTGGTCCAGCCAGGCTTCCCTGGTGGCTCAGACGGTAAAGAATTCACCTGCAATGTGGGAGACCCGGGTTGGGAAGATCTCTTGGAGAAAGGCATGGCAACCCACTCCAACATTCTTACCTGAACAATCCCCATGGACAGAGGAGTCTGAGGGTCTACAGTCCATAGGGTCACAAAGAGTCAGACTGAGCACTGGTCGAGCCCTGGATTCCTGGACTAGCAGTAAATCTAGGATTACTAATGAAGACTTTCAGTAATCAGAATTTATAATATCAAAGTCTATTGTTAATACACAAAAAGGGGAGGAACACAGACTATATCGGGCTGTTACATTTCCTCCCTAAAATTAGTTGTTTGCCATCTTGTATTGAAAGCATCTTTGTTCACAGAGGAAACAAAACTTACCTTTAAAGGTAAGAACTATTTTATATTTGTTAGTATCTTTCAGGACTTAGCAATAAGGACTAGCAATCAGAATTAAGAAATCAGAACTAGTTATTTCATGGACATTTGCTAAATGAAGGAAATAGTTTCTTACTTCACATTTTATTTATTTATTTATTTGTTTTGGTATTTGGGAAACAGACAAAATAGTTTCCTACTTCCCATTTTATTTTTCTTTTATATTTAGAAAATAGATGAAATAGCTTCCTACTTCCCATTTAATTGTTTTAATATTTGGGAAATAGAAGCTTAGCCCTGTGTTTTGGGATAATCATAGTTTCCTTAGTTTTTACTGTGACATCACTTCTTTATAGACCACAATTTTCTATGTGATTTTCCTAAAAATGATTTTATGTATAGATAAGCACCTTACTTATAATCATTTCTGTGGTAATGATAGGCTGTGTATATTATCTTTCATTCTGCCAAACTTACCCTAAAGTGCCCTTTTACTTTCAAATGCCTTGTGATCACTGGAAATATGATGTTTATATATTTCTAAATTATATGGTGTTTATGGGATAGCAGAAGAGACTTTATAGTGCTCATAAAAACCTTTTATGAGATTTTGTTTTTTCCTTGGAATTGGCACCTTATCTCATGTTAAGGAAAAAAAATTTTTAAATATGTTCTTGGGATATTAAGCTGATATGTATTAACATAGGTGCTGCACTAACTAATAACATAGGTGCTTCACTTTGTGAAGAAATCCATTTGATTTTTGTGTCTACTGTAGAAAGTGATGATCTATTTGTGTAAGATTAATGTTTTAGGCTTTAACTAAGAATAGGCTATACTTATTGGCATGTTGGAACACATGCATCCTGTTAGATAGACAATGGCAGGATTAATGAAGCACATAGATTGATACAGAATTTGCAAATTAGCACAACTAATTTAAATTTTGTTACTGTAAAATATATTAAATATCACCTTGTAAGCTCTTCTCAGTTTAACTCTTAATTTACAACAGAAATGCATGAACTATTAATTTTTCCTTTTCAGAGATGTCAATTTTTAATTTTCTCAACATTTACTAAGCATCAGCAGAACATCATGTTAAACACTGAGAATGCAAAGATTAATAAAACAATTTCCATATTAAAGAAGCTCAAAATCTACTAATACAAATGAAAATAAATGAGATAATTTAAATTATGCTAGAGTCATTACAAAAAATCGAATTGTTTGAAAAATCTTATAGAAACACAGAGAAGCTTTTGAGGGAGCTGGAAAACTTTCCTAATGGTGATAAAACCAAAAGTTGAAACTAAACATATACATTTTTCTTAAAAACTTTTATTCATTTCTTACACAATAATGAATTTAAAACTGCATGTCTATTCAGCAGGAAAAGTGACACAAAGAATGTTCTTGTCACAATTAGGCTAGAGAAAGCCTTCATAGATTTCTGTTTTGTCTAAGAACTCAGGAACAAAATTATTTTCTCATTCTCAAATTTATCTGATGTTTAGATAACAAATCAGAAAAATTAATTTTATGTAAAGTGTTGAAATAAATAACAAAAGGGAAGAAGAAAGGGCATGAAAGTTATCAAACTGAAGGTAAAAAGAACTATTGTAAAAAGCTTTCAGTTCAGTTCAGTCGCTCAGTCATGTCTGACTCTGCAGCCATTGGACTGCAGCACACCAGGCTTCCTTGTACATCACCAACTCCTGGAACTTGCTTAAACTCATGTCCATCGAGTCAGTGATGCCATCCAACCATCTCATCCTCTTCTATCAGGTGGCCAAAATACTGGAGCTTCCGCTTCAGTGTCAGTCCTTCCAATGATTATTCAGGACTGATTTCCTTTAGGATGGACTGGTTGAATCTCCTTGCAGTCCAAGGGACTCTCAAGAGTATTCTCTGACACGACTTCAAAAGCATCAGTTACTCAGCACTGTTTTCTCTATAGTCCAACTCTCACAGTCATACATGACTACTAGAAAAACCATAGCCTTGACTAGATGGACCTTTGTTGGCAAAGTAATATCTGTTTTTAGTATGCTGTCTAGCTTGGTCATAACTTTCCTTCCAAGGAACAAGTGTCTTAATTTCATGGCTGCAATCACCATCTACAGTGATTTTGGAGCCCAATAAAATGAATTCTGTCACTGTTTCCAATGTTTCCCCATATATTTGCCATGAGGTAATGGGACCGGATGCCATGATCTTAGTTTTCTGAATGTTGAGCTTTAAGCCAACTTTTTTACTCTCCTCTTCACTTTCATCAAGAGGCTCTTTAGTTCTTCTTCGTTTTCTGCCATAAGTGTGGTGTCATCTGCATATCTGAGGTTATTGATATTTCTTTCAGCAATCTTGATTCCAGGTTGTGCTCCATCCAGTCCAGCATTTTGCATGATGTAATCTGCATACAAGTTAAATAAGCAGGGTGACAATATACAGCATTGACATACTCCTTTCCCAATCTGGAACCAGTCTTTTTTTTCATGTCCAGTTCTAACTGTTTATTCTTGACCTGCATACAAATTTCTCAGGAGACAGATAAGGTGTTCTGGTTTTCCTGTCTCTTTAAGAATTTTACACAATTTGTTGTGATCTACACAGTGAAAAGCTTTGGCATAATCCATAAAGCAGAAGTAGATGTTTTTCTGGAATTCTTTTGCTTTTTCTATGATCCAGCAAATCTTATCAATTTGATCTCTGTTTCCTCTGCTTTTCCTAAATCCATCTTGAATATCTGGAAGGTAATGTTTCACATACTGTTGAAGCCTGGCTGGGAGAATTTTGAGCATTGTTTTGCTATTATGTGAGATGAGTGCAATTGTGTGGTACTTTGAACATTCTTTGGCATTGCCCTTCTTTGGGATTGGTTGAAAATTGACCCTTTCCAGTCCTGAGGCCACTGCTGAGTTTTCCAAATTTGCTGTCATATTGAGTGCAGCACCTTCACAGCATCATCTTTTAGGATTTGAAATAGCTCATCTGGAATTTCATCACCTTCACTAACTTTTTCTTGTAGTGATGCTTCCTAAGGCCCACTTGACTTCACATTCTAGAATGTCTGGCTCTAGGTGAATGATCACACCATCGTGGTTATCTGGGTCTTGAAGACTTTTTTTTGTATAGTTCTTCTGTGTATTCTTGTTACTTCTTCTTAATATCTTCTGCTTCTGTTACGTCCATACCATTTCTTTCCTTTCTTGTGCCCATCTTTGTGATGAGTGCTGAGTTTCAAAGAACACTAATGTTCACTTAGTGTCTCTAATCTTAATGTTAATCTAATGTTAATGTTTACTTAGTGTCTCTAATCTTCTTGAAGTGATCTCTAGTCTTTCCCACTCTATTGTTTTCCTCTATTTCTTTGCATTGATCACTGAGGAAGGCTTTCTTACCTCTCCTTGCTATTCTTTGGAACTCTGCATTCAAATGGGAATATCTTTCCTTTTCTTCTATACCTTTAGCTTCTATTTTCTCAGCTATTTGTAAGGCCTGCTCGGGCAACAATTTTGCCTTTTTGCATTTCTTTTTCTTAGGGATGGTCTTGATCACTGCCTCCTGTACAATGTCATGAACCTCCATCCATACTTCTTCAGGCACTCTGTCTATCAGATCTAATCCCTTGAATCTATTTCTCACTTGTACTGTATAATTGTAAAGGATTTGACTTAGGTCATACCTGAATGGTCTAGTGGTTTTCCCTACTTTCTTTAATTTAAGTTTGAATTTGGCAATAAGGAGTTCATGATCTGAGCCACAGTCAGCTCCTGGACTTGTTTTTGCTGACTGTGTAGAGCTTCTCCATCGTTGGCTGCAAAGAATATAATCATTCTGATTTTGGTATTGACCATCTGGCGATCTTCATGTGTAGAGTCTTCTCTTGTGTTGTTGGAAGAGGCTGTTTGCTATGATCAATCAGTGTGTTCTCTTAGCAAAATTCTATTAGCCTTTGCCCTGCTTCATTTTGTACTCCACGGCCAAATTTGCCTGTTACTCTAGGTATTTCTTGACTTCCTACTTTTGCATTCCAGTCCCCTATAATGAAAAGGCCATCTTTTTTGGTTGTTAGTTCTGGAAAATTTTGTAGGTCTTCTTAGAATCATTCAATGTCAGCTTCTTCAGCATTACTGGTTGGGAGAAAGCTAAGGTGGCAGAGCAGAAGGATGTGCATTCATTCTGTCCTGCAAGTACTCCAAAATTACATCTCGAGGCTGAACAGCCATCGACAGGAGAATGTTGGACCCCACTAAAAAAAGATACCTCACATCCAAGAGCAAAGGAGAAGCCCTAGCAAGATGATAGGAGAGGCAAGATTGCATTTAGAATCAAACCCCACACCTGCCAGAGGTGCTCAGAAGGCTCAAACAAAACCTTGTGTGCACCAGGACCAAGAGACAGCACAGAGACTGAGCCAGACCTGTGTTTGACTCTCCTGCAGAGATATGGGTCAGGAGTGGCCTACCACGAAGTAGGAGCTCTGGTTGCAGCTACCTGGGTCACACAGCCTATGGCATAAACCCTCTTGGAGAAGGTAGCCATTAACCCCACCATTGAGCTGCTGAGCAGATGACCCACAAACTGCAGGACAATTATACTTGTATCATTAAGAAAGTTCTAGGACCCACAACAGATTCCCAGCCTGGCAATCTGCCAAAGAGACTGAGAACACCACCCCCTCCACCCCCCACTCCAGAGAATTTGTCTTTGGTGGACAGTGGGAACTGATTATGGAACTTACACAGGACTGGGGAAACAGACTCTTGGAGGGCACAAACAAATCCTTGTGTGCACCAGGACACAGGAGAAAGGAGCAGTGATCCCACAAGAGACTGACCCAGCCTTGCCTATAAGTGTCCAGGAGTCCAAAATGCAGTGATTGGGTGCAATCTCAAAAAATTTTCAGAGGGGAAAAAACATTTCTTCTGAAGAGTAAAGCATTTCTAAAATGAAGATAGGGCTAAGCAATATGAGGTTAATAAATATAAAATAAATTGTTGTTGTACAGTTGCGCAGTCATATCAGACTCTTTGCAACCCCATGAACTTCAGCACATCAGGCTTCTCTGTCCTTCACTGTCTCCTGGGACTTGTTCAAACATATGACCATTGAGTCGGTGATGTCATCCAAACATCTTGTCCTCTGTTGTCCCTTCTTTTCCTGCCTTGAATCTTTCTCAGCATGAGCCTTTTCCAATGAGTCAGTTCTTCGCATCAGGTTGACAAAGTATTGGAATTTCAGCTTCAGCATCAGTCCTTCAAATGAATATTCAGGACTGATTTCCTTTAGGATGGACTGGTTGGATCTCCTTTTTGTCCAAAGGACTCTCAAGGGTCTTCTCCAACACCACAGTTCTAAAGCATCAATTCTCAGCTTTCTTTATGGTCCAACTTTCTCATCCATACATGACTACTGGAAAAATCATAGCTTTGACTAGATGGACCTTTGTTGTAATGCATCTGCTTTTTAATACACTGTCTAGGTTGGTCATAGATTTTCTTCCAAGGAACAAACATTTTTTAATTTCATGGCTTCAATCACCATCTCAAGTGATGTTGTAGCCCCCATAATAATGTCTGTCACTGTTTCAATTGTTTCCCCATCTATTTGCCATGAAGTAATGGGATTGGATGCATGATCTTAGTTTTCTGAGTGTTGAGTTTTATGCTAGTTTTTTTACTGTCCTCTTTCACTTTCATCAAGAGGCTCTTTAGTTCTTCAGTTTCTGCCATAAGGGTGGTGTCATCTGCAAAACTGAGATTATTGATATTCCTTCTGGCAGTCTTGATTTCAGTTTGTGCTCCTTCCAGCCCAGCATTTCACATAATGTACTCTGCAGAGAAGTTAAATAAGCAGGATGACAATATACAACCTTGACATACTCCTTTCCCAATTTTGAACCAATCCATTGTTTCACGTCCAATTCTAACTGCTGCTTCTTGACCTGCATACAGGTTTCTCAGGAGGCAGGTAAGGGGGTCTGGTATTCCCATCTCTTTAAGAATTTTCCACAGTTTGTTGGTATCCGCATAGCAAAAGACTTTAACATAGTCAATGAAGCAGAAGTTGATGTTTTTTTCTGGAATTCTCTTGTTTTTTTCCTATAATTCATGGATATTGGCAAATTGATCTGGTTCTTCTTCCTTTTCTAAATATAGCTTGAACATCTGGAATTTCTCTGTAACATACTGTTGAAGCCTAACTTGGAGAATTTTGAGCATTACTTCGCTAGTAAGTGAAATGAGTGCAATTGAGAGTAGTTTGAACATTCTTTGTCATTGCCTTTCTTTAAGATTGGTGAAAAGTGACCTTTTCAGTCTGTAACCACTGCTGAGTTTTCCAAATTTGCTGGTGTATTGAATGCGACACTTTCACAGCATCATCTTTTAGGATTTGAAATAGCTCAACTGGAATTCCATCACATCTTCTAGCTTTGTTTGTAGTGATGCTTCCTACTTTCCTTCACACTCCAAGATGTCTGACTCTAGGTGAATGATCACACCATTGAGGTTATTTGGGTCATGAAGATCTTTTTTGTTAGTTCTTCTGTGTATTCTTGCCACCTCTTCTTAATATCTTCTGCTTCTGTTAGGTCCATACCATTTCTGTCCTTTATTGTGCCCATCTTTGTGTGAAATGTTCACTTAGTGTCTCTAATTTTCTTGATGAGATCTCTAGTCTTTCCCACTCTGTTGTTTTCCTCTATCTTTGCACTGATCACTTAGGAAGGTATTCTTATCTCTCCCTACTCTTCTTTGAAACTCAGCACTCAGATGGGTGTATCTTTCTGTTTCTCTTTTGCCTTTCATTTCTCTTCTTTTGTCAACTATTTCTAAGGACTCCTCAGACAACCATTTTGCCTTTTTCCATTTCTTTTAAAAATTCCATTGGTTCAAGATATCAAAAATCATTTCTAAATTGATTTACCTAGAACATTAATACATTATAAACAGTACATGCCAACTTTGTCTTTCTAGTCTCGTGAACACTGTTGTGTACTTGATCCAGGAGCATTTGTTTTGTTATTTCTCTCTTTTGATATCAGTCTGCCTATGCTGCAGTACTACTCATTTAAATGACATTTTCTAAAACATTTCATGTGGTGAGATCACAGCTTTCAACACAGAAGTTTAAGTACTGCCTTTTTATTTCTGTTATCTTTGATAATTGTTTTTTATAGTTTGCTGAGTGCTTTGATTTATGTTTTCTTATTTAGCTTTTAAAATACATGAAATTTATTAGAACAATTTCAGATAAAAGCAATGATACATTTACTGCATTACACTCCACCTTGTACAGACTATACAAGCAGCCTTTGACACTGGAAATTTAATGATACTATTGTTTGCAACTCTGTTATCCCTAACCACATTTATTATGTAGCTACCATGTGTTTGGGGCTTCCTTGGTGACTCAGTGGTAAAGAATCTGCCTGCTGCTGCAGAAGACCTGGGTTTGATTCCTGTGTCAGGAAGCTCCCCTAGAAAAGGAAATGGCAACCCACTCCAGTATTTTTGCCCAGGAAATCTCATAAACAGAAAAGCCTTGTGGGCCACAGTCCATGGGGCCTCAAAAGAGTTGGATATGACTTAGCAGCTAAACAACAGCAACAACCATATGTTTATTAACTTTCTTCTGTCATTCTATTATCATATAGTTCATATGACTCCATAGTGTAATGCTGAGCCTGGAAGAATTTTGGGAAATGGGATGGATTGAAGTGAACTAAGTTAAATGGTAGGAAGAAAGGAGAAAATATAAAAGGAACAATGAAAGTTATATTTGTACTTTAAAGTAGAATATTCATTTTGTTTCTTGTGTTTAACTCTATGGCTCTGGCTGCTACTGCTGCTGAGTAGTGTCAGTCGTGTCCAACTCTTCGCAACTCCATGACGGCAGCCTACCAGGCTCCGTTGTCCCTGAATTCTCTAGGCAAGAACACTGGAGTGGGTTGCCATTGCCTTCTCCGATGGCTCTGGTGATAAATCCAAATGAACACGTCTGAAATATTTTAAGATTTAGTGATAGTGTTTGAGTAGTATTTCCACTTTTCTGAGTCAATCTGTAAAGGACAGTTCTAAATTTGATGAATACACTTTGATATTATAATTTAAAAAGTAACTCCAATTCAGTATTTATTATCTTCATCACAAAAAAATAGTGTCATAGAAATGATTGGATCATTTTATTAAAAATATCAGCATAAATTCTTAATACATTTTTTAATGTACTTCTTTTTTAAAAAATTTATTCATTTTAATTGGAGGCTGATTGAAGTTGACTTAGTTGATTTTGAATTACTTAGCTAGTACTAGAAATACAGGAGATGTTTTTATAATAAAATAATTTTACTAAGATCAAATGAACAGACTTTGGGGGGAAATACAGATTAGTTTATACATTTTAATTGTCTGTAAATTCTTATGAGTCTACCATTATGAGATAGTGCCTTAAGAAGGAAAAAAAATTCTGCTAGGCACCAGTCCTTATAATAACAAATAAATTAAACTCTATTGCCTGTTCAATCACAAGAAAAATTCACTAAAGGAAAGAAAAAAAAATCAACAAAATTCATGAAACTGTTTCTAAATTAGTTATTAGTTAAATCAAACTGTTCTTTTCAAATGTCCTTGAGTAGAACAGTTAAATATTGCACAAAGAAAACTGTAAAGATTTTGACAGAGGTTTCTTCATTTCTAACTTTTCTGTAAAAATAATGTAGAAATTATGTAAATGATATTTCTAAAAATGTAGATACAGTAATACAATAAATTAAATTACATACAATTGATTTTCTGATTTATCATGTTGGTACATTTATAAAATTATCCTATTTTTATCAAAGGGTTAAGTCATATGTAGATCTATAATTGGCTTTTATTAATTTTATTGTCATTTTTATTATAACATAACACTAAGTGAACCATTCCCTAGATACAAAAATTAAATTTGCTTTATCAGGCAAGCCCTAGTAATTGTCAGGGGATAAAATTCTATTTAATGGGATGACTGTATTCAATTTGAATTTCTTCTTTGTCATGAGTTTTTGTGGTTGAAAATGATCCTCTTGCTTTTTGTAGGGAGGTATGCCTGAGATCTCCTTTATGGTATTTCAAAAACAATATGTTGACTGTGACATATCTTTTTTCACACTCTGGGTTGAAAAGAACATTAAGTTATTAAAAACATTTGTGAAGTGGATTCTGTTCCAGATGCTTAAATTTTGAGGTAATTGAGGAAGTATGCAATGACCTTGAGGTGGGACCATGCCTAAAGAGTTTGGGTTGGAGGGATGGAGGAAAATAGGGAGAATATAATGCAGGGGGAATGCAGAGTAGAAGGAGATAACTTTACAGAAGTAAGTGAGTGGGTGTGGCAAACACAGTTAACAGGAAAGAGTTTGTTTGTTTGTTTGTTTTTGTAAAATGGGCTAAATCATAGTGCCTATGGCATACAGTTTTGTAAATATTAAATAAAATAATCCTCTTTATTCCAAGAGCTTAGAATAATTCCTAAAAAATAACTGGGCAAGATTATTATTATTCTTTAAATGTCTATTTTGTGTGTGTGTGAATGTGTGTTTATAAACATGAGAATGCTACTGCTTTGTTTTGATATGTATATTTATAGTTAAGTGTTAGTTGCTTAGTCACGTCCAACTCTTTGTGACCCCATGTACTGTAATAAATACCAGGATCTTCAGTCCATGGGATTCTTCAGGCAAGAATACTGGAGTGGGTTGCCATTTCCTCCTCCAGGGCATCTTCCTTACCCAAGGACTGAACACAGGTCTCCCTCACTGTGGGCAGATTCTTCACCATATGAGCCACAAGATGTGATAATAGACTTATTCAAACAGAAAAACTTAAATTCTGGATGCATATAGTTAGACATAAAACTCTTCAACTAGATTCAATCAAAACTCATCTAGTGCATCTGGATATATTTAAAGACTCATGGGCTAAGGCTTCTGAAATAACAGACAAGTTTATAAAGCCACTCAGGGTCACTGCATATAACAGGATGCTGAGCAGTGAACAATGATAAGGTAAATTTTAATTTTTTAATGAAAAGAAGTTGTTGATAACAGTGGTTTTACAACACTTACGTGATAGTAATCTCAAAATAATTAGATTTGCAATCAAAAGTTGGAGATGAAAAAGGTTATTAGTGAGATAAAAATGCAAATAATGGAAAGTGCAATGTTTTTGTATTAAAGAAACTATAGAGGTTAATTGGGAGCAATACCTGAAGGAAAACTATTAATGAGAATTTGGAAATATTCAAAACTCCATGTTTTATGGAGACAGTTAAGACATTTATAACTAAGCACTTCGAAATTTAAACAGATAATAGTTTGAACGGATAAGAGTTTGATGAGAAGGGATAATAGATATCTATTAACTATGTCCAGTAAGATGAGAATGTAGGCCCAATATATTTATCCAAGCTTACACAAATAATTTAAATTCCTTGATTTTCATTTTATAGAAATGTTTACAGACATCAGGCTCTCTAAATCTTGACAAATGATCCCAATGAGGCTGGATGAGAGGAGAGAGCATTGTCAGGCCTGAGCCATTCCTGAGCAATGCATCTGATGCAAGTTTTCCAGCTCTCCAGAAAACCTATCTTCTACAAAGATAAAAGGACACAACGAATAAGTAAAGACTAAAGTATACCTTTTAAGTGTACAAGCTAGTGACACCTTTTTCCATGGTCTTAAATTCAAACTTGCTTGTAAAATTAAAAAAAAATCATACTACTGAAATAATGTACTCTGATAAAAAAAAAAAAAAGACAACCTGTATTTCACTGATTCACCTACCTAAAATATGATTGTATTCTCTGTGGTATTCTATTATTTGGGAATTCAGTCACAAATGAAATATCTTTTTCTTTTCAGCCTATGATTATGTAAGTTTTGTGGCTTTAAATAGAAATGATAAAAAATGAGTCAGCTTTTATAATCTTCTAGTAGCCTTATTTTTCTCCAGTGGTCAATAAGTAATGGGAAATGCTTTTGGAAATATACCAATTCATTATCTTGTTGTTCTAAATATCCTTACCAACCTAGGAAAGATGATTATGAAGATAAACTAATTTGAGAGTTAAATGTTATTTTTCCAAAGCAAAGTACATCTGCATTTAGGTTTAAAACACTGATTCAAATGAATTGTAACTGACTCAATACCATGCTGAGTTAATAGGTAACTTCAATTTTCCTTATATCCTGATGTGAATTGCATTCATTTGGATAACTTATAGATTAAATAGGAACTGGACCCAATTTAGTATTGGACTTGGAATAAAAGTGTCAAGTTCTATCTTTGATAGTTGCTAGTCATGTGACTTAGGAAAGTCACTTTCTAAATTATTATTAAAATTTTCTACACACTGATACCTGATATAAATTCCTGCCTCAGTTTTGAAATTAAAAAGGCTGTCTTTCTTTTATTTTCCTTTTAAATATTTTTAATTGTAGCATTTTTAGCATAGGGTTAAAAATTGGAGAAGGCAATGGAATCCCACTCCAGTACTCTTGCCTGGAAAACCCCATGGAGGGAGGAGCCTGTTAGACTACCGTCCATGGCGTCACACAGAGTCAGACACCACTGAAGTGACTTAGCAGCAGCAAAAATATGAATACTCTAAGACCCCTTGATTAATTCTTAGGTAGTATTGTATACCACCAAACAAATATAAGACTGCTGATATCAGTGGTGATCTTAATTGCCCCAAACTTGGAACTATCCATATGCTAACAAAATGGATAAAGGTATTCACGTATGGTTCTTCAGTGGAATTCTACCCAACAATAAGAATCAAATGAAATATAGAGAATAACATATACTTCTCTAACTACATTTTAATGCTAGTTTCCTCATGTATAAAATGAATAACATTGCCCAAATACAATCATTAATGATACTTCGCAGAAAATCATAGAGCACTCAATTAGACAAACGTAAAGTGATTTATTTGCCAGTTAGATGAATATGAATATATATTTAGAAAGCCTGTACATGCTTAAGATGAGCCCATTAATGTCCTAAATATTTTTAGAACTACTAGAAAGACTTTAAAATCCTAAGTTATGTGCAAGGAAATAAGAATTCATCCTTGTTTGAGTTCAGAATAATTGCAACTTTTGATTTCATAAACATACTTTCCTTTCCCTTTGCCTTTGTTCTAGTGTCACCTATGCCAGCTATGCTCTAGCATAATCATCCCTGATTCAGTTCAAATGTTGTCTTTTTCGTGGAGTTCTTTATTTATTGAAAGCCTATAATGTACCCCAAATTAAGTTTGGTGAGAAGAAAAGCTCTCTTTCCACTGGTATGCTAGATAAACTTGCATCCTTAAGAGTTAACATGATCTTCCATTTTGAAGTTTCTGCATTGAATCATATCTCATTTCCAGTAGCAGAACCACAATTCTATTAAGATATTAAAGATGAATTGATCCTCAGACTAGCAGGAGAGAAGAGAATTTTTAAAGTATAAAATGCATGAGTATTATAAATTTTCAGCCTGTGAAAGATAAGATTAAAAAATACTAATTTTACTTACTTAAAAAAATTTCTAAGTAAGTGTAAAGATGACTCTCCAAAGAAGGGGCTTGTGTTCCAGCAGTTTCCCTCCCTCCAAAAGTAATTTATGGAGAGATACACAGTGGTTTCCCAGAATTTACAAGTATCCTGAGGTTTAATTAGTAGATCTTCCCTATGCAGCATGATGAGTGACATGTGGAGTCTCAAATAATGGACTTGAAAATTAAGTAATTCTTACAATAACCAGGTAACCAGCAGTCTAGGTTTTAAATCACTGACAGCGTCAAATCACATTTACATGTGTATCACCTGTCATGGTACATCTGCCTAGACGCTACAGGCAGAGAACCTTGATCTTAGATGACAATTTATTAAATTCCCCACTAATCTTGACATTGCTCTGGTCATTCGTAAGCTCTTCTATCTTCACAGTGGAGCAATGTGTTAGAATAATCCTAAACTGGACTTCCCTCCATTCTAGCCTCTCTTCAGGTTACTTCCTTTTTTAAAATCCTATTCCTCTTTCACAGTAGAGCTTGAAAATCTATCAAGAGCTTTAGAAAACACAAACATATAATCTCTCCAGGCAGTGAGAAGGACACAGTCATTACAAACTCAAGGACAGATTTTCTATTCCTAGAAATATGTGGAAATAACTATATAACTTTCTTTGATTCAATCTTCCAACACCTACCTTCTAATGCCTACTTCTTACACATCTCTTTTTCAGAGTAGCTGTCAACAACATAAACAAGAGTAAAAATAAAAATTCTCAGTGCTCTTGAGGCTAGTTACATTTTGGAGGGGTGACCAGCTATATGATACACTGTGAAAGCGTTTCAGTATTAAGTGAATCCTTGTAATATTATTTATAAGCTATTTACCTTTACATGATATATCATAGTTCAAACAGATGTCTTATTCTTTTATATTGAGGTTGGTTCTATATGATTAAGATTATTAAAAATATAAATGATAGAAAAAACATAAAGGATATTTGAGCACTATATATATATTTTTTAATTTTCAGTTATAAAATTTATGATAATTAAAAGTGTCAACCTAGGCCTTGTGGAATGAATATGCATTAGCAAAATTCAAACAACAAAAAAAATTAAAGGGAACACTTAAAAGCTTCTGTGATGAAATTAAAATACTAAAAATAAGTAAACTAAAACACTAACAAACAAATCAAAAATTTAAATACAAGTGAATTGGAATAAGAATAGTATGAGATGTCTTGTTGGTAGCATTGGACATTAGAGAACAATGGACTGATGCTTTTACTTTAAAGGAAAGTATTTTCTATCTATAATTCTGTTCCAAATGAAAAAAATTAAAATTAAGGAAAGAATAAAGGCATTTTCTTTTGTGACATATGTTTATATTGCATGTTTGTTTACTAAAGAATTCAATAGAGAATTTACTTCCAACAAAACAAGATATTAAACCAAGAGAGAAAATATGAAATAAATGCATATGAATTTAACCTGGAAGAAAATAAAGAGACATTCAAAAACTATATATAAGTAGCAATCTTTGAAAAGAATGGAAATTCTGAAAAGCCTCAATTTACAATGAAGGCAATTGATAGATGGTGAAAATGTATGTTCACTTGAACTTGATGCTATGTACTTTATCTGTAGAATAATCTGAGAGTTCAGAATTAGGGTCACATTAAAATGCAATGCAATTGCATTTTTGCTTGGCACTGTATTAAAAAATCTTATTTGTATCATCCAAGTTATCTGAATAATGTTATTAGTTTTAAGTTTCTAGAATCAATCTCAGAAAACTATATTTACTAGATGTGAAAGTAAAGAATTTAGGAGATGAGAGAATGTGAGGAGAAGTGAAGGGAATGAAAATGTGCTAAGGTTTTCACCTAATAATGTAGAGCATCAAAAGATAGTGTCTGTGGTTTATAGAAAAAGAAATATTATAAGTTTTCTGAAGAGGCAGAAGTAATTATAACTAATAGAAGTAGGAACAAAGAGAGATGTAGTTTAAGTAGCTGTGCTTTTGTCATAAACACATCTCACCACAACTCATAGGCACAGGAAAAAAAAACTATTTTTATGCCCTGGACTATTCCATTTTCACTCCCACCTAGTTTCTGATTGCTGTTCTGATTCTATGGCTGATTAAATGTAGAGTCTGTTTTTTCTCTCAGCTTGTTCAGAGTCTGATACCTCTTCATGGTTGATATGGCCTCACTTTGGGTCCCTCTGGCTGAAAACTATGAGATGCAGCTACTTTGTGTATCCTTCCAGCTAACTGTCACACCATGCCCAGGCTCTGATGTGGAATATCTCCTCTGGGAGTCCTCACAGCCAATTCATTACTTATCTATTTTGCATCCATGCTACAAATGAAATGCAGAGGGCTTGGGAAGCCTTATTTCAGACTCCATTTGCCTGAATAAGATGGCAATGTTAAAGTGATATGGTGGAAGACTGGCCCTGCAGTCATTGCTCCAGTTCTGAAGGGAACTATATTGGTATCCTATTGCTCCTGTAACAAATTACCAGGCAGTTAGTGGTTTAAAACAACACGAGGTTATTATTTTATAATTCTAGAGGTCAGATGACTGAAATAGGTTTCACTTTAGTAAAATAAGGGTGTCAGGAGGTTTGCATTGTTCTGGAGGCTCATAGGAGAATCTCTTGTTACCTTTGCAACATTTGAGGCCACCTGCATTGTTTAGTTCTTGGCTCTTTCCTCCATCTTCAGAACCAACAGAAAAACATTTTCACATCTCTTGCTCCCTTTTTTATGCATCTACTTATAAGGTCCCTTGTAATTACACTGGGTCCACAAAGGTAATCCAGGATAATCTCCCCATCTCAAAATCTTTATTTTAGTCACATCAGCATAGTAAAGTAACATCTTCGTAGGTTCCAGGGATGAGCATGTGGACATTTTGAGGGGTCATTTTCTCTACTACAGGAGACAAGGGTAGAAGTCCATTCTGTGCCAGTTGTCTCCGCTGCATTTCTAATGTAACTCCTTTCTTGGAAGCATAGTTGTCTGACAGTCTTGCTTTCCTATCCCCTTCTCACTGTTCCTCTCCTTTTAACTCCCAGAATCCAATGAAGAGGTTTTCTATGTATCATTCTCTCCTTTCTGCCTTCAGTTTATTGTTGAGTCATTATTAGATACAGGCATGGTTTTTCTATACATTTGGAAAACTCTGTGTTGACATAAGAAATAAAAGAATGCAAGAGTAGAACAAGGATGAGGTTAAATCAATTTAGAATTTCTTTTTAAAGACAATTGCATGAATCTCAAGATGATAGTCTTTTGAGATAATCCTGTTTGGCAGATAAGAAGCTGATTATTACGTTATTCTTATTCTTTCTCTTTCCTTTTTTTTTTTTCTGCAGCAAATATTCATGTTCTCTAAACCCTAAGCCAGATAGATGTCTTTCAGTAGGGAGAAGGTCAGATACTCAAGAGACAAAGAAGAACTATACAAAACACTATCAAAATATGAATGTGTTAGAAAGTACATCCTCAACTAGCAGACCATGTGTAGTGGGAGTTGTGAAAATATAAAGAGATATTATGGATATGAAGCTATTCATTTGAAGTGTCAAAAATAGTGATTTAAAAATAGGATTGGAGGGATGGACAAGAGACCTTCTGCATTATTTGATTATCTATTACATGATTTACATAAGAAACAAAATGTTGAAAGAATTTTTAATAAAATACTGGGTGAATTTCTAAGAAATTGACCTGTAGAAAAGTGAAGGTTAAAATTGTTTCTTTTAGTTACAGATATTTCAGTAACCTAAAGGGAATATTTGAACAAAGCAGAATTGGTACACCCTCTGGGTAAATGCAGACCTATGGGATATACCTTAAGAAAACACATGTCTTTATGCTTACTAGTACAATGTGCCACTTCCTCTGGTTAGATGCAGTCATATATCTGAGTTCACAGCTTGGCAAGAAGAAGGTAGGCTAGATTTCATCCCCCATCCCCCATCACCAGACACCCTCCTGAAGTCAACCACCAGCAAAACCAAATGAGGAGCTCTTGCATGGATAATTCAGCTGTCTAGTATTCTCACTTACATTACTACAAAGTGGCTGAAGATGTAATATGTGGACCTTTAGAAGTCAAAGAACTATCGGTGCTTATGTTTGCTGTTGTTTCAGTATAAAAGTAGTTACAATTTCTTTGGCATTTCTGCTGTTTTCAAAAGTCTCATGGTTTCATAGTCAATAACAGCATTGCATTTTTTTTCTTACTTTATAAAACTCATTTTTTTTGTGAAGGACAAGACAGTCAAATTAGTGTCTTGGTGCGGGTAAAAAGATGGCTCCTTATATGTGGAGAATTTGAAAATAGTTAAATCAGCTGTTAGCCACTCTGCTTCTTATTACAGACTCCTGCACTGGAAATTCTAAACATCATGCATAAGAAACCATTCCTCCCTGAAAAAATAACTATTCAAAGCAAAAAGATGGTTGCTGCAGTTAGTGGCATGTGAATGCTTGCAAAGTTGCTTCAGTCGTGTCCGACTTTGCAACCCTACGGACTGTAGCCTGCCAGGCTCCTCTGTCCATGGGATTGTCCAGGCAAGAATACTGTGGTGGGTTGCCATGCCCTCATTCAGGGGATCTTCCTGGCTCAGGGATCAAACCTGCATCTTTTGCGTCTCTGTCACTCACTCTATCACTAGTGCCACCTGGGGAGCCCACAGTTAGAAGCATGCTGCTGCTGCTGCTGCTGCTGCTGCTGCTGCTGCTGCAGCAAATCAGCCTTTGAAATTCTTAAAATTTAACTCTATTATCAGTGTTTTTGTGTATGTGCTCATTTGTGTCCCACTCTTTGCAACTCCCTGGGCTGTAGCCCACCAGGCTGCTCTGTCCATGGAATTTTCCAGGCAAGAGTGCTAGAGTGAGTTTTCATTTCAACTGATGATTCCAATCAATTTGTTCATTATTGCTTTATATTTCATTTCACACTGGTTTTATACTTTCATTTGTTACCCAGTAAGAAGCATTGTATGTAATTTGAAAGTTAATATGGAGAACTCTTAGTTATATTCAATCCCTGGCATGCACAGATTTAGCTACCTGTATTCATATCTAGAGTACATTTTTAATGATTTGAAATGACTCCAGCTTAATTCTGGTACAGTTTTTATGTCTAATTCCTGTAGTACTGCATTTTCCTAAATTTAGCAATTTAAAAAAGCGGTAGCACAGTGATTTTCAAGACAGAGAAATCAAACTTACTTCAATTCTATCACTCAGTACAATCACTCAAAGATTTTATTTGTATTTTAAAATACAAAAGTACAGATTTAGAAGAGTACAAAATATAAGATGCAATATTTTGCTTTGATAGATACAAATTTTAGAATACATGGAAACTTTTACTAAATTAGAATATAATCTTCAAAAAGCAAAACAATTTTCTTTATTTTTTTTTTGCAACTAAAGAATGAATCAAGAGAAAGAGAGTGAAGTATTTAGGGACAATGTTATTATTGCCTATTATTCAGACATTCAGACTCTTTGCTCACATTATTCAATAAGCCAATACTTGTGTGCCATAGCAAGAATTTCATGGTATTAGTGCATTTTGTTGTTGTTCAGTCACTAAGTCATGTCTGACACTGCCATCCCTTGGATTGCAGCACACAAGGCTTCCCTGTCCTTCACTATCTCCTGAAGTTTAATCAAATTCATTTTATTGAGTCAGTGATGCTGTCTAACCATATCATCTTCTGCTGCCCTCTTCTCCTTCTCTCTGCAATCTTTCAAGCATCAGGGTCTTTTCCAATGAGTTGGCTCTTTGCATTAGGTGGCCAAAGTATTGGAGCTTCATCTTCAGCATCAGTCCTTCCAATGAATATTCTGGGTTGATTTCCTTTAGGATAGACTGGTTTGATCTTCTTGCTCTCCAAGGGACTCTTAAGAGTCTCATCACCACAGTGCAAAAGCATCAATTCTTTGGTGCTCAGAACTTTATGGTCCAAATCTCACCATCTGTACATGACTACTGGAAAAATCATAACTTTGACTATATGGACCTTTGTCAGAAAAGTGATGTCTCTGTTTTCCAATAGGCTGTCTAAATTTGTCATAACTTTCCATGGACCAACTAAAACACTTATGGAATGAGCTGAAGTACTTGTCTATGATAGCACAGAAGTATTAGCACCCAGAATGGCTGTTTGGTGGTGTTGCCAGTCCTACTGGTTACAATGTCAGTAACAGGTAGGGTGCTATTATTACAGCTCTTTCAAGACCTTGGCATTGAATTCTTGTGCTGTTGGTCTGTATCTCTGATCCTGGGGATCAACCCCTCAGTCTATATGTCCATAGCAGCTGTCTCACATAAGTAGTATTGCTTTAATAGTAACAGAAACCATATATTTCATGTTAGTGAACAAGAGTTGGAAGAAAGAAAGTGAAATTCAGATGTTATGGTGTGAACCAGTTTCCTGAACTCAGGTAAGATTCTTTTAGGTTACTCTTTAGAAATTAAGAAGGGATGAGAATACCCAGGTGAAGGTGAGCATGAGGAAGATTAAATATTTGAGTCCTTATTTTCTCTTTAGTGTATTTACAGTGATAGGAAATGTGTACTCAGAAAGTTTTGTTTCTTTTGGCTATTTTAATCCTGGGCTAATTTCCCCTCCTATGTAATACTACTGTATACTTTAAGGCAATTAAGAGATAAAATTAATGCCTTAGTACTATCTACTTTGCGAGATTCATTATTACAGAGCTGGATTTACCAATGCTACATTTTTTCTACTGAATAATTTTATAATGAATAAATCTGAAGGAGAGTATTGAGTATAGCTTAAATATTATAGAAATATAATTTTCTAAGCTATTTTTAATGAAAGTGAGTTATCTAGGATTCCAGGATTCAACTCATTTTTTTCTAAAAAAAAATTAATCAAAAATGACAAAATTAGTGTTCTACCCTAACAGTATCCTACAAATTAAAAGAGCAAATAAAAACAGTGCTGAAATCCTGGTTTTCTAGGATATTGGAGCTCAACAATTACAGGTCTTTGTTCAACAAGAAGATAGTCATGAGTTGTTTAAAAGTTTAACTTAAGTGAGTTACAATAGAAGGAATATATATTCTTAACTTTCACAAAGAGTAAGCACCTTAAAGTTTCAGAAAAGCAAATCTATAGTTATTGTAAACTTCATCATAAAAATGGGTTTCCTTTTTTTTAAATCAAGCATTCTAAAAACATATGTTCTGATGATTAGTATAGTATTATAGTTATTATAGGATAATATTCTTGACCAGATTTTACTGAGAACTCAGTTTGTATGTAGTGAGGGTAGGAATATTTTTATGAAAATTCTATTTTGATGAACTATAATATTTTTATGAAGATACTTTGCGTATAAGCAAGAAACATACACAAAACTTGCATCTAGAACGTGAAAGTCACATCCAGTGCTTTATGGCCTATAGAATTCTCCAGGCCACAATACTGGAGTGGGTTGCCTTCCCCTTCTCCAGGGTATCTTCCCAACCCAGGGATTGAACCCAGGTCTCCCACATTGCAGGTGGATTCTTTACCATCTGAGCTAGAAGGGAAGCCCAAGAATACTGGAATGAGTAGTCTATACCTTCTCCATGGGATCTTCCCAACCCAGGAATTGAACCAGAGTCTCCTCATTTCAGGTGAATTCTTTACCAAGTGAGCTATCAGGAAAGTCCTAGAATCCTAGGACAATACCGTATATTCAATCTTGATCTTATACATATGTTTTGTTAGCTTTGTCTCTTTTTTTTTTCCTGAAGTGTACTTCTTGCTAGTTATCTATATTGTACCCTCTGACGCTCTAGGTTTGAGGCCTGTATTAGTCAGTATAGCCTAATTAAACTGTGAAAAGAAACAAATCCAAAATATCAGTGGTCAACATTATGAAAGTTTGTTCAACTACACACACTATGAATTCCACATGGCTCAGATGGTGCTTAAGTCCACAGAGCACTCAAGGAATTAGAACCACCACCATTAGATGGGTAATTATGGCATAAATAGCTTTCTCCATTACATAGCTGTGGAAAAATAAACCTACGAAATCACAGGCACATTTTTCAGTGCCCTAGCCAGAAAGTGTCAGACCACTTCTACTAAGTATTAATGTGTCATTGGCCAGAACCAGCCACATGACCTAAATCGAATTGCTAAGGAGAATCACCTTAAGCTGAGTGCCAAAGAATTGATGCTTTTGAACTGTGGTGTTGGAGAAGACTCTTGAGAGCCTCTTGGAAAGCAAAGAGATCCAACCAGTCCATCCTAAAGGAAATCAGCCCTGACAATTCATTGGAAGGACTGATGCTGAAGCTGAAACTCCAACACTTTGGCCACCTGATGCAAAAAACCGACTCACTTGAAAAGACTCTGATGCTGAGAAAGATTGAAGGCGGGAGGAGAAGGAGACAGGGGGAGAGGATGATATGGTTGGATGGCATCACCGACTCAATGGACATGAATTTGAGCAAGCTTTGGTAGTTGGTGATGGACAGGGAAACCTGGCATGCTACTGTCCATGGTGTTGCAGAGTCGGACACAATTGAATGACTGAACTGAACTGAAATGAAGGCGGGTGGGGAAGAAAAGGGAGAAAATGGGAGATTTGGTTAACAACCCTATCATGGTGCCCTTCCTTACTCTTGCCAACAGTTAACTTTTTATATCTTAGTATGAGTGTAGTGTCCTGGAAACTACTCTTTTATCACTGTCCATCCCTGTTTGGATTTCCAAACATTATCTGCATCTGTACTCTTTATCTCAGATTTTGGGATGCTATTTCTGTTAACCATGAATGGTTGGAAGAATTCCTTAATGGCTGCTATCAAAAATGACTATACTCATTGTGTCTCCCAGGCCCTCTGAATTAAGAAAAAAATCTCAGAAGAGGCATTAAAATTAATTTTATAAATGTGACTAAAATTTGGTTAACTCTCTGTTTGGACTACTGATCTCTATGCCCTAGAGGCTCAGAAGATTTTGAAATACCCTAGGAATGGAAACCATGGATGACAAGGGGTAGCAAAAGACTGAGTTAACTTTTCCTTCCCCTTCTCTTTCACTCAGTTATCTTGTTCACAGACTTTTTCTGCCTAGAGTTGTTTTTTTTTCTCTATTTATATGAATTTTTAAAATGAATTGAGGGAAAAGAATCCTTGGAACAAGGTAATATACAGGTAGAGAGTTTGTTTGATTGATTAGTTTTCCTTTAAGAAGATTTGCTCCTGGGATTTTCATAATACATCATGTAGTGAAAACTCAGGAAAATATAAGAGCAAAGAGACTGTCCTTATGAAGCTGGCATCATAGAGGATTCAAACATATGAGCATGCTCCAAAAATAAGCTAAAATGAATAGGAGAGAACAGATTTGAGTTCCAGTACCCAAACTCATCAATCAAAAAGTGACCTCTTGTGTCTTCAGGAGGAGACAGAGCTGCAGAGATTAATAAGGAGTCTATCCTGATGAAAAGCCCGCCACATAAAAGAGATGATAAAAGTAGAAATAACATTCCCCAGTTTTCCCATTCTTAATCCTTATGTGCTTAGCCATTAAGCCTATGATGAACTGGGAATATGGTTAATGCCTCATAAGTACTTCCTTCCTTCAAAAGCCCAGTCTCTGGAAACAACCACAGCCTCTTCTATGCATTATGCAAGGAAAAAACAAGGGAGTTTACAATTTTACCTCAGGAGATGTTGAATGACCCAAATATTAAGATATTAAATCTATGGATCCTCTGCCCATGGCCTCAAATAGATTCCTTCTTTTGTTTTCTCACTCTAATCATGTTCAGAAAATTCCTCTTTGGATCAAAATGGAGTAACAGGGACTAGATTTACTCTGCCTTAAACAGCAACAATAATACAGAAAAAAAAAATGAAACTGGTTTTCGAAACACTGGACACAAAGCAATGAAGAAAAGGGAGACAGGAAACAAAAATGATGAGTTCTACTACTGCCCAGCTTACTACTTTGAGAGAGTTTTCAAGTCATGGTTCAAGGAGTGGAAACTGAAGTAGAGCCCTCATATATTCCCTAAGTAGAGGGGACAGAGTTGAGGGTCTAGAGAGACCTAGAAAGCTAGTGTTCACAGGACACAGTAATAGAGAGGCCATCAAAGAAAGAGAATCCAAGAGACTCAGAGAGGGTCGATCTAAAGTGTCCAGCAAATTAATGGTGAGCACATGTATGTGAGGAAGGTACCTGAGGTTAAGGAAATAATGATGTAATAAAAAATAGAAGAACAGTTCCTGATGTTCAGGCAAGGCTGTGAGGGTGTCTCTTCCTACCACATAAACAGGAAAAATCAATGAATTCATGGAACTTTGGACAGAGTATCCAGGAAGGTCTGGATTTAGAAGTAGCAAATAATAAATCCGAGACTGAGCAATGCTCTATCTCCACATAATAAATCATAAGAACAAGGTCCAAAAGAACAAACCATTTCCCAGTAACGTAGAACAAAATTCAAGAATGCAGTTTTCAGTCGGTATCAGTTCAGTTCAGTCACTCAATCATGTATGATTCTTTGCGACCCCATGGACTGCAGGACACTAGGCTTCCCTGTCCATCACCCACTCCTGGAGCTTGTTCAAACTCATGTCCATTGAGTCGATGATGCCATCCAACCATGTCATCCTCTATTATCCCCTTCTCCTCCTGTCTTCAGCCTTTCCCAGCATCAGGGTCTTTTCAAATGAGTCAGTTTTTCATATCAGATGCCCGAGGTATTGGAGTTTCAGCTTCAGCATCAGTCCTTCCAATAAATAGTCAAAACTGATCTCCTTTAGGATGGGCTGGTTGGATCTCCTTGCTTTCCAAGGGATTCTCAAGAGTCTTCTCCTGATGAACCACAGTTCAAAAGCACCAATTCTCTGGCACTCAGCTTTCTTTATAGTCCAACTCTCACATCCATACTTGACTACTGGAAAAGACATAGCTTTGACTAGACACACCTTTGTTAGCAAAGTAATATCTCTGTTTTTTTTAATAAGCTGTCTAGGTTTGTCATAGCTTTTCTTCCAAGGAACAAGCATCTTTTAATTTCAGGGCTGCAGTTATGATCCCCAGTAATTTTGGAGCCCAAGAAAATAAAATCTGTCACTTTTTTCATTGTTTCTCCATGTATTTGCCATGAAGTAATGGGACTGGATGCCATGAACTTAGTTTTTTGAATGTTGAGTTTAAGCCAACTTTTTCACTCACCTCTTTCGCTTTCATCATGGGCTCTTTATTAATGCCTAAGGAATAACAATTAGGAAATATGAAGTTACCCATATTGTTTTCATTCACATGGAAAAATGTTATAAAGGTATACTTACTTATGTATAGATAATCAGAATATCTCTGTGAATAGTCCTTCCTTATGTTGTTAGCATTGAATGATTCATAGGACATAATCCTTATGAATTATTTCTTAGCAGGCCAAGTCTTCAAAGCCTGTTGATAAAACACTCTCTAAAGCAGAAATCATACGTATTTAAAGTACATGAAATCTGGCTCCAAGGAGCACAGTTAACTTCCCTGAATATGGGATTTACCTGAACAGATGCTCTAGTACTTTTATTTGAAGTAGCAAATGAGGCCACATGTATTTTCAGAATTAGCACATATAATAGATGAAAATTGGACGTTGTACCCATTTTCACTGTTATGGGGATTGTGCTATGAAACACCCCAGATGTTACTCTTTGGCAAACAGTTGTTATTTTTTGTTTGGGGCTCAGAAGATTATTTTATGATCCTGGATATGTACCAAACTTATTCTCCAATCGTCTGGTCTAATTTAGTCAAGCAGATAATACAAATGGACTTCCTCACTAAAAAGGTTATATGTGAAATGACAGTTCACATGGTTTGGGAATCCTTCATGAATAACATTACCTTTCCCATGCAGTGTGATATACTTTGTTGTTTAATGAATGCTGGTTGTTGATTGAACAGAAGGCTCCTTTTTCAACATGGGGACAAATTTCTTAATTTATACTGTGTGTTACAACTTCCTTTAGGCTTTACTAGCTTTCATTATAGTATGAGATTTTAATAGATGCTGCAAAGCAGGTTGCTTCTGTCAACAGTGGTAATTTGTTAGTTTTATTTCTCTTCAGTATCTCCCATCAGGAAGCTTCCATAAGCCTCTTATCATAATCCATAAGAAGGCAGACAGAATGAAAAACACAATCACAGAAAATTAACCAAACTGATCACATGGACCACAGCCTTGTATAACTCAAGAAAACTATGAGCCATGCCATGTAGGGCCTCTCAAGATGGATGAGTCATGGTGGAGAGTTCTGGCAAAATATGGTGCACTGGAGAAGGGAATGGCAGACTACCTCAGTACTCTTGCCGTCAGAACCCCATGAACAGTATGAAAAGGCAAAGTGATAGGACACTGAAAGATGAACTCTCCAGGTCAGTAGGTGCCCAATATGCTACTGGAGAACAGTGGAAAAATAACTCCAGAAAGAATGAAGAGATGGAGCCAAAGCGAAAACAACACCCAGTTGTGGATGTGACTGCTGATGGAAGTAAGTTCAATGCTGCAGAGAACAATATTGCATAGGAGCCTGGAATGTTAGATCAATGAAATAAGGCAAATTGGAAGTGGTCAAACAGGAGAAGGCATGAGTGAACATCAACATTTTAGGAATCAGTGAACTAAAATGGACTGAAATGGGCAAATTTAACTCAGATGACCATTATATCTACTACTCTGGGCAAGAATACCTTAGAAGAAATGGCTCTCATAGTCAGCAGAAGAGTCCAAAATGCAGTACTTGGATGCAATCTCAAAAATGACAGAATGATCTCTGTTTCCAAGACAAACCATTCAATATCACAATAATCCAAGTCTAGGCACAACCAGTAATGCTAAAGAAACTGAAGTTAAACAGTTCTATGAAGACCTACAAGACCTTCTAGAATTAACACCCCAAAGGATGACATTTGGGACTGGAATGTAGAAGTAGGAAGTCAAGAAATACCTGGAATAACAGGCAAATTTGGCCTTGGAATACAAAATGAAGCACAGCAAAGGCTAACAGAGTTTTGCCAAGAGAATGCACTGGTAATAGCAAACACCCTCTCCAACAACACAAGAGAAGACTGAACACATGGACATCACCAGATGGTCAATGTTGAAATCAGATTGATTATATGCTTTTCATCTGAAGATGAAGCTCCATACAGCCAGCAAAAACAAGACTGGGAGTTAACTGTGGCTTAGATCATGAACTCCTTATTGCCAAATTCAGACTTATATTGAAGAAAGTAAGGAAAACCACCAGGCCCCACAGGTATGACCTAAATCAAATCCATTACAATTATACAGTAGAAGTGACAAATAGATTCAAGGGATTAGATCTGACAGACAGAGTGCCTGAAGAACTATGGATGGAGGTTTGTGACATCATACAAGAGGCAGTGATCAAGACCATCCCCAAGAAAAAGAGAGGCAAAATGGTTCTATGAGGAGGGCCTACAAATAACTGTGAAAAGAAGAGAAGCTAAAGCCAAGGAAAAAAGGAAAGATACACCCATTTGAAGGCAGAGTTCCAAAGATTAGCAAGGAGTGATAGAAAGTCTTCCTCAAGTGATCAATGCAAAGAAATATAGGAAAATGATATAATGGGAAAGACTAGAGATCTCTTCAAGAAAATTAGAGACACCAAGGGACATTTCATGAAAACATGGGCACAATAAAGAACAGAAATGGTGTTGACCTAACAGAAGCAGGAGATATTAAAAAGAGGTGAGAAGAATACACAGAAGAACTATACAAAAAACATCTTCATGAACCAGAGAACCATAATACTGTGATCACTCACCTAGAGCCAGACATCCTGTGATGCAAAGTCAAGTGGGCCTTAGAAAGCATCACTACTAACAAAGCTAGTGGAGATGATAGAATTCCAGCTGAGCTATTTCAAATTCTAAAAGATGATGCTGTGAAAATGTTGCACTCAGTATGCCAGCAAATTTGGAAAACTCAGTGGTGGCCACAGGACTGGAAAAGTGTTTTCATTCCAATCCCAAAGACAGGCAATGCCAAAGAATGTTCAAATTACCGCACAATTGCACTCATCTCACACACTAGCAAAGTAATGCTCAAAATTCTCCAAGCCAGGCTTCAACAGTACGTGAACTGTGATATTCCTGATGTTGAAGCTAGATTTAGAAAAGACAGAGGAACCAGAGATCAAATTTCCAACATCTGTTGGATCATTAAAAAATCAAGATTTCCAGAAAAATATCTACTTCTGCTTTATTGACTATGCCAAAGCCTTTGACTGTGTGGATCGCAACAAATTGTGGAAAATTCTTTAAGAGATGGAAATACCAGAGCACCTTACCTGCCTCCTGAGAATTCTGTATGCAGGTCAAGAATCAACAGTTAGAAATGGACATGGAACAACAGACTGGTTCTAAATTGGGAAAGGAATACGTCAAGGCTGTATATTGTCACCCTGCTTATTTAACTTATATGCAGAGTACATCATGAGAAATGCTGGGCTGGATGAAGCACAAGCTGGAATGAAGATTGCTGGAAGAAATATTAATAACCTCAGATATGCAGATAACACCACCCTTATGGCAGAAAGAGAAGAGGAACTAAAGAGCCTCTTGATGAAAGGGAAAGAAGAGAGTGAAAAAGTTGGCTTAAATCTCAACATTCAGAAAACTAAGATCATGACATCTGGTCCCATCACTTCATGGCAAATAGATGGGGAAACAATGGAAACAGTGAGAGACTTTATTTTATTGGGCTCCAAAATCACTGCAGATAATGACTCAAGCCATGAAATTAAAAGACGATTGCCCCTTGGAAGAAAAATTATGACCAACCTAGACAGCATATTAAAAAGCAGAGACATTACTTTGCCAACAAAAGTCCATCTAGTCAAAGCTATGGTTTTTCCAGTAGTCAAGTATGGATGTGAGAGTTGGACTATAAAAAAAGCTGAGTGCTGAAGAATTGATGCTTTTGAAATGTGGTGTTGGAGGAGACTCTTGAGAGTCTCTTGGACTGCAAAGAGATGCAACCAGTCCATACTAAAGGAAATCAGTCCTGAGTGTTCATTGGAAGGACTGATATTGAAGCTGAAACTCCAATACTTTGGTCACTTGATGCAAAGAACTGACTCATTTGAAAAAAAACCTTGATTTGGGGCAAGATTGAAGGCAGGAGGAGATACAGATGACAGAGGATGACATGGTTGGATGACATCGCTGACCTGATGGACATGAGTTTTGAATAAGCTTTAGGAGTTGATGATGTACAGGGAAGCCTGGTTTGCTGCAGTTCATGGATTTGCAAAGAGTCAGAAAGGACTAAGTGACTGAGCTGAACTGAACTTTCTCTTCAAGAATTTATGATGTTGCATCCCTTTTCATAACTTTAATTATTTAATTTGTATTTTTGGTGGTCTTTATTTTTTAGTTTATTCATTTAGAATTCAAACTATTTATTGAAGTTTCACAATGAAATAAGTGCTGTAAAAATAGGTGTGTTCTAAATTCTTTCATCATGGTGAGATATCCAAAGCTAGTTTCATCTAGCCAAAATACATCAATTGTAGAAACTTTTCTTCTTGCTTCCACTAATGTCATAAGTAGATGAAGTCCCACTCTTCAAACTACTTAAAAAGTTCTCTGGGGTATTGAATGGATGTTTCTCACTTTAGTCAGATATGAGTAATTTTTCCAATCAATAGTCACAATAAAAGTGCCAGAAGTTGCATTTATCTGTTTCAGTAAAGAAACTACAATCAGTGCAGCAATCTATATACAAGATATTGAATAGAGCTCTGCTCTCTGCAATGTTACCCTGCATGCCAGGCTTCCCTGTCCACTACCAGCTCCTGGAGCTTGCTCAAACTCATGTCCAATGAGTTGGTGATGCCATTTGATTGTTACTAATGCTTTTTCTGGAAGTCAGGGAACCAAACTGAGGATTCTAGTTGAAAGGTATACCTATACTAATTCTTTATTCAGAACTTAGGAAAATATCCAAAAATGTAGGCTTCAGATTCATTGGACTCTCTGTCAGACAAATTTTGACAATGACATATTTATCAACTGTATTTCATACTTTGCCAGTCTAACTTGATGGTCACCATGGTGTCTCACATAATCTATCACAGAAGTCAATTTGCGCATTTTATGTAATGACCTTCAAAAGATCTGAGTTTTCTCCCTTCCCCAGTACATACAGTTAGATTGAAAAATTGCAGCAAGGATATTTGGGTAAGGATTGAGAACACTTGCAGAGATGTTACAGGATTCTTTTTCAAGAGAAATCAACTTCTTGTTCAATTTATACCCTCTGACTCAGAATTAACCAAGAGTTATAAAATAGATAGAACTTCTATTCACTAGATTTTGTTTTTCCGGGTAAAACAATTGAAGTTACCCTTGTTGACAATAAACAAAAAGATAACAACTGGGGTAAAACTAGAAACATTTTCAAAATAAAACAAAAGAAAATGAGAGAAACACACAGGGACAGAGTCAGAGTGATATAATAATATGGTAGTTTTAAGCAAACATTTCAGTCCTATCCATTAATGTAATGGGTTTTGTTCACATATTGAAGAAACAGATTCTCAGATTGGCTCAAAAAAACAAAGCTCATCTTTTTCTCTATCTATAGTCAGTCTTTCTGAAATTTCTTATTAGATATCTGTATATACATACAATACTATAGCAATATGATTATATCAATATATATAAATCCTAGCTTACTCCACCAAAGGTACTTCAAAATTTAAATCCAGTCACCACTATAGCAACAGCCATAACTAGCTCTTCGCTCTTCCTAAGTAAAATTTCCTACTAAAAAGAAAACAGGTCTTCCTGGAGAAATGACTGATATCAGGTCTGAGATAGGGAAAGAACAAGATGAGTCCGTGGTGAATATATCTTATGAGAGAAAGCAAGAGCATGCTTAAAAATTGGAGGCATATCGAAAAGTTCAGACAAACTGGCTTAAAGGGCTCGCACTGGTCAAATCTGTACAAGCAACATATCCAAAGGAATAAATGATGGTAATCGGTGTTTAACACTTAAGAAAATAATTCATGAATTCATTATAATTCTCAGAGTTTGGATATCTTTTTCTCAGAAGAAAACCAACAAAAACACAGGAAATATGGAATTCTAAAAATCACTATTTTACATTCACCAGTGTAATAACTGATACTCTTAAGGATACAGATAGTTATAATCAATAAATTTTAAGCCATTCAATAAAAGCTGTTAAGGCCAAGTACATTTACATGATCTCAACTATCACTACGGATCACTAACTAATTGTAGAACCATAAATGAACCTTACTTTTGGTGGAACACCACCATTTTAGCAAGTAGACCAACTTAGCATCATCAAATGGGTCAGACTAATACTGTGTTTCTCCTGGTAGAATGTAATATGAAGTATAAGATATCACCTCTATGGCATTTTTGCCAAAATATTTAATCTGAATCAAATTATTAGGAATCCATCAAATTCAGACTGCAGAATATTCTATAAGATACCTGGACTAGACTCTTTAAAAATATCCATGTCATCATAGTTTTAGATGTAAAAAAAGTTGTGCTTTGACTCTTTTAAATCAAAATGCACCAACAAGAATTAAAACCAATGTCATGCATGGATTTTGATGGAAACCTGGTGGTTAAAAAAAATAGATATAAAGAACATATTTGGGAGAATCTGAGAAATTTGATATGGTTTTCCATAAGATAATTTAAATCAATACTGAATTTCTTATTTGTGACTTGATTGTATAGAATATGTAATGTAATCGAGTAGGGATGATGCCCTTCTCTTTCGGAAATACACATTTAAGTATTAAATGATTGAAGTCCCATGATATTTAAGACATACATTTAAATGATTCAGCAAAAATGTACACATGTATGATGTGTGTGTGTGTGTGTGTGTGTGTGTGTGTGTGTGCGCAAAGACTGAAAAAGAGAAGACAGAATGACACAAAATGTTAATAATACTGAACCTAGGTAAAGGTTATACAGTTGTTAATTATATTATTCTACACATCTAATATTAGATACATAAACACAGTATATATATATTAGATGTTTCTGTATTTAAAAAATCAGGCATTTATTTATTTATTTATTTATTTTTAAATTGTATTTATTTCTTTTTCTTTACATTATCGTGTTGGTTTTTCCATAACTGACATGAATCCGCCATGGGTACACATGTGTTCCCCTTCCAGAACCCCCTTCCTACCTCCCTCCTGATTTTAATGTTAAGAAATACATCAAAAAGTAATATGCTTAATTATCTCACCATAAAAAGGCCATAAATATAACAGTATTGCTGTCCTTAAGAGCTCTTAGTCTAGTCATCTTATGTTCTGGAAAATACTGTTTTTTAAAAAGCTGTAGACAAAAAAAGGAATTGTGAACTATCAATTGTGAGACTTTAAGCATTTTTCAAACACACTTATCAAACTTTTTTGTGCAGGACTATATAAAAATCAGCATCATGGGCAATATTAAAATTAAAATAAAATAAGTATTATGCCTTAAAGACTTTTAAAATTATCCCCACGTCAAATAATTGATGTTCCTTCTACTTTCAGTGATTAAAACATGATTTTCCTATATGCCTTGTATAATATATTAGGTTTTATTTTTTCTGGTTTATTTTTATGAATTTGCTAAATACATTTTTATGACTATATTAACTCATAAAACCGTTCAAAATATGAACTTAGTATTTGATATAAATAAAAAAAACTGGTTTTTGCAATTTATAAGCTCTCAAAGCCTCATTTTTCTCATCTGTAGAGTAAGGAAAATAATATTACCTTTTTCATATGTGGATATTACAAATGGAATATTTCATGTAGAACACATAGCTCAGTAGTCATTTATGTGCCCACTGAGTAGTCAGCAGTTACATAGACATTATTGGTTATGTTTGCAGTTATAATACAACCAGTTTAAATGTTTTCATTCCTTCAAGATACCAAGATATTTCATCCCTCTTTGTTGTTATCTGTTGGCAAATATCTGACAATCTGATTAGAAAATTAATTATAAGTCATTCAGTTTTTCCCTTGATGGCTTTTCTAGTTATTGACCACTGGAGTCTCAGATTGCATCCAAATTTTCTGATCAAATATGGGGCACTCGAGAGAAAGTTATAGTAATTGTAGGAATGTAGTTAATTAAGGCAAGATATACACACAGAGTTTGAAGTGCTTTACCTAGGAAGAGATGGAGCAGTTCATGTCCCTTATGGACACACTTCCACTTCCTTCCTTGTCTTCACCTAATAACTGGAGTCCACCTTCCTGCTGAGAACAGTGACAGTCTTGTCTAGGTAATAGGTGCTACCTCACTTCAGCGAAAGAGCTGTTCAATATCAGCTTACTCTCTTCTGCTGCCGTCCTGGACCTCTTACTTGGAGCCACATCTCTTATTTCTCCATATACATTTTTTAAATCACTTCAGCCATTTATCCTTGCTAATTTATTCATTCCTCCTACTCACTTTGGAGTTTTCTTGTCTGTCCTCCAAGCAATGAACCTCAACTCTGTCTAGGCTAACCTAGAATTTATCTATCTCTATATATATATTTATATTTATATTTATATGTATATATATACATATACTTTTTATGTTGTGTGTGTGTATGTTTTAAAATAAGTCTCAGAATACTTAATAAGATTCCCTACACTCATAGAATTTTGGTGGAGGAAAAACTAAGGATCTAAGGGTAGGATTGAGGTCTATTTCTTGGTGGTCTAACACTCAATTTCTCTGTATAGTGCACCATGATGCATTCATTTCCCACATAGCTTTTAGCTCACTGGGCTTATAAGAAATTTTGAATTATGATAACTTAATATGAATAGAAATTATAATCATAGACTTTAATGCAGGGGTTATGTTTAGAGGTTATACAGTTCATATTTTCTGTCAAGGCAGGAACTGCATCTGCCAGAAGACAGTTCCAACTTTTATTTACAGCCTACTCACCCACCGCAAACCACACATAGCAGCACATACGCTGGGGACAATTTCTATTCTTAGACAAAAGTATTTCCTTACTTTAGATTGCTCTAATTTTTCTCCATATATCTATTATGAGCTTAATTTATTTATATATGGCTAGTTTTCTAATTCACATGAAATAGTTTCAAATTGTCTCTCATCTTTCTTTCTACCTGTATATTCAAATTAGGTATGAGACACAGAGAAGATTCCAAATCTATATAGACAGGTGATGATAGATAGATAGACATGAAATGTACACAAAGCAAACAAGACTCCAAACACTAGAAGAGGATGAAGGAATTCAAAATTTAACCATATTTGAATAAAAAATCTCATAATCTACTTTTGCCTCAAAGCTTCTTTGCAATACCTAAACAGCTATTTCCCCCCTGAAAAAATGTATCAACTTGAAGTATCCTGAGCTGGAACAAATTTGCCTTGAAATATTTGGAGAAATGTTTTCTATAGGATTGTGCTATTTCCTTTATTTTCTGAGAAACAATATGCTATGGTGTGTTTCTGTAGTGAAAGTGAAAGTCACTCAGTCCTGTCCAACTCTTTGTGACCCCATGGACTAGTCCATGGAATTCTCCAGGCCAGAATACTGGAGTGGATAGCCTTTCCTTTCTCCAGGGGATCTTCCCAACCCAGGGATTGAACCCAGGTGTCCCACATTGCAGGTGGATTCTTTACCAGCTGAGCCATCAGGGTAGCCCAAGAATATTGAAATGTGTACCCTATCCCTTCTCTAGTGGATCTTCCCGACCCAGGAATTGAACTGGAGTCTCCTGCATAGCACATGGATTCTTTTCCAGCTGAGGTACCAGGGAACCTTGGTGTTTATGTATTTTCCCACTATTTGTAAGACATATGCCTGTCTTTATTATTCCCGGACACAATGTTTTATAGTCCTTCTATTTATCATTATTATAAATGATCTTCACAGACATTCCTAACAGGCTAGCATCAAATTAAAAGTATAAAAAAGAATATTAAAATGAAATAAAACATATGTTTTATGATTTTAAATCAAACCAGGGAATACCATATGGCCTGCTATTCTAAACCTTAAAGAATTCCAAGTATATCTTATAAAATGGGCTTAACTTTTACTTTGTGATTCTGAAATTGTAGGCATTATTAAGGGAATGCCATAGAAGTGAAGATAGCTCCCATATCCAAAGAACACACTAGTTTTATTGTTGAGATATTACTCACTATGATATATTGTTTCCATAGCATATCTAAAGTTTTAAACTTCACACAGCTGCAGCAAAGAGGTGAGGTGAGAAGGATACTGGTGAATAAGTTGACATCTTGTCAATACCATGCCAGGAAAAGCATTTAAAATACAATGGGCTTCCTTGTTACAATGGTATCTTCACTAAATAATGGAAGAGAGGATTTGATGTATTTCAGTTATAAACATTTTACTTATTTCTTTATTCAGAAATCTCACCAGGATCATATTAGTTCAGAATAAAACATTTTTATCAATACTTGTAACACTGAATAGAGTGAAGATGTGATACAATACATAGTTAAAGAAAAGATTTTCCATGCCACCATTGCTTCCTACAAAACAATTTTGGTTCTTTTCCAATTGTGTCATTTGCTGAACATATTTCATACTCATAAATAGAAACCTTTGGCCTCCCTTACCCTGAGAATGTACATTCATTACCTAATCAAAACTCTCTGTAGTTTATTCTATTTGCTTCTTTCTATTTAGCAATACAGTTTGTTCTTACTCTCTGGTGGATCAAATAGGACTCATTCTTGTGAAAATACATACACTATTGAAACTTCACTTGCAAAATAGTCAAGCAATTTTAATTTTCTTTTCGTCTCATTTACATGATTAAATCAATTGCAGAGACACAATTTCATGAATTTTGAATTTCAAATTATCTGTATTTTAATTTTTAATTATAAAATTAGTATATTATTATACTAAAAATGAAACACAAAATTCACCTAACAATAAGGGCTTAGTTTATGTCCTTCCATGTCTTTCTTTGTCACACAAACATATTCACACCATATATACTTATGTGGGAGGTTTGTTTGTGGATTTTTTCCAAAATCAAATTATACTACAAACATTCCTGAATATTCCTTTTTATTGTATCGTGTTTTTCATGAATATCCTTACCAATTAGTAGATAAAGATACAATGCAATGCTTTCTATTTCCTTTAGCAAATAAACAGGTATGGTGGTAGTTTAGTTGCTAAGCCATATCCACCTCTTGCTACTCTATGGACTGTAGCCCAGCAGGCTCCTCTGTCCATGGGATTTCCCAGGCAAGAGTACTAGAGTGAGTTGCCATTTCCTTCTCCAATAAATAGGCATATGTAGAATTAATTTGCATAAATGAATAATTAATATAGTTGATTGATTAGTTTTTTGTTGTTGCTGGTTTTCTTTTTTGTTTTACTTTTTAACATGGCTTCCCTGCTTCTTTCCTTCTTGATCTTCATTCTTCTTGTTAATTACCCGAATTAACAAAGAGTTATGTTCTTTAGTACTTTTCAACACACATGTATCTATGTGTGCATAAGTGCTCAGTCACCCAGTTGTGTTTGACTCTTTGTGACTACATGGACTGCAGCCCACCAGTCTCGTCTGTCCATGGGATTCTCCAGGCAAGAATACGGAGATGGTTGCCATTTCCTACTCAAGATATACCTATGCACATAGATACAAATACATACAAATATGGTACAATAGCTACATAAAACAATCTAAGTCCATATTAGTGGATGTGATCTATAATTTACATTGATTAGCTTCAAAATAATTCTAACACAGTTCAAGCATAACTTCTTATAAAGAAGAGGCTAAAAAGCCAACATTACATTTTCCTAACTCATCTGTAGGTAGTATTCTGATTTAGGCAATGGATTATATGCAAAGTGTCCATTTTTCTGATATGTTTCAGAGTAACCACAGTAAGTCTTGAGAGTTTGCAGCTTTGACAGCACCTTCCTGATTCCTCAAGTTCTTAATCATGGCTCTCTTGTCTTGTCAGTTGAACAACATGGTTTTGGGAAACAGTGATATGCTGAAGCCACCTCATATCAGTTGATCAGCTCTGGAGCGGTGGCTTTGTGGTGCTGGAGTGACTTTGAGGAGATATCTCATGTCCAGGGTCAAAGGAGAAACCCCAGAAAGATGGTAGGAAGGGTGAAATTCTGTTTAGAATCAAACCCATACCTGCCAGAGATGCTTAGTAGGTTCAAACATACCTTGTGTACACCAGGACCCAGAGACCCCACAGAAACTGAGACAGAATTGTGTTTGAGTGTCTTCTGAAGAGGTATGGGTCAGCAGTGGACTGCTACAGGGGCAGGGGCTCTGGGTGCAGTAGACCTGGGTATGGCATAATCCCTCTTGGAGGAGGTCACCATTAACCCCACCATAGAGCCACCAGAACTCACACAGGACTGGGGAAACAGATTTTTGGAGGGCACAAACAAAACCTTGTGTGCACCAGGACCCAGGAAAAAGGCGCAGTGACCCGAAAAGAGATTGACCTAGACTTGCCTGTGAGTGTCCAGGTGTCTCTGGTGGAGGCGTGTGTTAGCAGTGGCCTGCTGTTGGGTTGAGAGCACTGAGTGTGGCAGTGCATGCAAGGGACCTTTTGAAGGAGGTTCCCCATTATCTTCATTTCCTCCACCATAGTTTGGTCTAAGGTCAAATAATAGGAAGAGAACACAACTCTGCCCATAACAGAATTGGATTAAAGATGTACTGAGCATGGCCCTGCCCATCAGAATAAGAACCAGTTTCCCCATCAGTCAGTCTCACCCATCAGGAAGCTTCCATAAGCCTCTTATCCTTATCTATCAGAGGGCAAACAGACTGAAAACCACAATAACAGAAAACTAACCAATCTGATCGCATGGACCACAGCTTTATATAACTCAAGGAAACTATGAACTATGCCATGTAGGACCAACCAAGACAGAGGGGTTATGGTGGAGAGTTCTAACAAAACATGGTCCACTGGAGAAGGGAGCAGCAAATCACTTCAATATTCTTGCCTTGAGAAACCCATAAACAGTATGAAAAGGCAAAGAAATAGAACACTGAAAGATGAGATCCTCAGGTCGGTAGGTGCCCAATATGCTACTGGAGAAGAGTGGGAAAAATTCCAGTAAGAATGAAGAGAGGGGCCGGCTGGGTGGCACAGAACAAAGGGCGTGCAGAGTCGGCAGGGAGGTGGCCGGCCAAGGAGATCTGGGCGCCTGTGGGCTGCGGACCGGCTCAGCCACCGCCCGAGTGCAGCGGGCATAACCCAGCCCCAGCGAGACCAAAGGGTGAGGCGGAGTCGGCAGGGAGGTGGCCGGCTGGGCCGAGCTGGGCGCCTTCGGGCTGCGGACAGACCCAACCCCTGCCCGAGACCAGCGGGCATAGCCCAGCCCCGGTGAGGCTTCCTCGGCCAAATTGCGCACAGAGCTAGGTGCTAACCAAGACTACTGGGGATTCTGGATGGATCAGAGCTCTGCACACCTAAGAAGACGTGCTTAGCTGCACGTTGGGAAAGCCGAGCGGTTGGGCCGGGGGAGGGGAGAAGCCGCACTCCCCAACTGCGCCGGGCAGACGACAGAGAGCTGAGCAGAAGGGGCGGGGGAAGCGCACTCAGCAGGAGCAGGGCAAACTCCAGAGAGCTGAATAGACACATAAAAGACCAGCAAACAGAAGACGCTTAAGCTAGCAGAGGCAACAGGTTTGGAGTCTATAGACCATGAGAAGTACAAGCCGGACCCAAGGAATTGTCTGAAAAATAAACTGACCCCTCCCAGTACGCACCAGCACCAGAGAAAGCCTTAGTTATAACTGTACTACGAACATCTTTTAAATTTTTAAAACTTTTTTATACCCTTTTTTTTTTTTTTAGAATTTTTAAGTCCCCTATAACCTTGTTATTTTCTTTTTTTTTCTTTCTTTCTTTTCCTTTATTTTTATTTCCCCCTTTTTTTTAGAATTTTTTTTTTTAGAATTTTTAAGTCCCCTATAACCTTGTTATTTTCTTTTTCTTTTCTTTCTTTCTTTTCCTTTATTTTTATTTTCCCTTTTTTTTTAGAAAAAAATTTTTTTTTAGAATTTTTAAGTCCCCTATAACCTTGTTATTTTCTTTTTTTTGCCTTTCTTTTCCTTTATTTTTA